>JACEEZ010017110.1:0-12500 GCA_016584305.1 Chionoecetes opilio
CTCTCTCTCTTTTCTCCTCTCTCTCTTTCTTTTCTCGCTGTGCCTCTGCGACCTCATCGCAACTTGCAAATAAATAAAATAGAGAATAAACCTATAGCTCCCACCTGACAATGGCGAGCTTTAATTTATTTATGCTCTGGGTGAGTAACGAATACCCCCTCTCCCTCCTCTCCCTTCTTCTCTCTTCCCCTCTCCCTCTTCTCCACCACTAGTGCCCTCCCTTTAACCCCCCATCCCTCATCCTCCCACCAATATTTCTCTCACACTCTTTACACTCTTACTCTCCCAATGCAGTCCACTTCTACATAGCATTTTGTTTGTACCTATCTAGTCTCTCTCTCTCTTTCTCTCTCTCTCTTTCTCTCTCTCTCTTCTCTCTCTTCTCTCTCTCTTGCTCTCTCTCTCTCTCTCTCTCTCTCCTCTATCTCTCCTCTCTCTCTCTCTCTCTCTCTCTCTCTCTCTCTCTCTCTCTCTCTCTCTCTCCTCTCTCTCTCTCTCTCTCTCTCTCTCTCTCTCTCTCTCTCTCTCCTCTCTCTCTCTCTCTCTCTCTCTCTCCTCTCCTCTCTCTCTCTCTCTCTCTCTCTCTCCCCTCTCTCTCTCTCTCTCTCTCTCCCCTCTCTCTCTCTCTCTCCTCTCTCTCTCTCTCTCTCTCTCTCCGCATTCGCTCAAGTTTTAAGTGAGAGGAGTGAAATGAGAGTCAGACATCATAGGGAGGAAAGATTAAGGTTACACTTGTTTTATTCTTATAGTGTGGGGAATAAAAGTGATATATAATAAGCAGAAAAAAACGGCAGGTTAAAGTAAAACTGTGGGGGAAAGGGTTTCATGATTTGAAAATGATGTAAATGAAATTGTCTTGTTGTTGTTGTTAATGTTGTTTTTGTTGTTTTTGCTTTAGTTCTTCTTCTTCAAGTTACGCCATGCCTAATCGTTCATATCCGTCTCTAGACTTCTATAACACCTAAACCTGACGGGATGTGTGTGTGTGAGTGTGAGTGTGAGTGTGAGTGTGAGTGTGAGTGTGTGTGTGTGTGTGGTGCGTGTGTGTGTGTGTGTGTGTGTGTGTGTGTGTGTGTGTATGTGTAGTGTGTGTGTGTGTGTGTGTGTGTGTGTGTGTGTGTGTGTGTGTGTGTGTGTGTGTGTGTGTGTGTGTGCGCGCTCGCAGTAACACTTTAAAGCTCATTGCACAGGTAGTGCAATGAGGTTTCAAGGTTAACTCTGCAGGGCGTTGCAGTGAAACACACTTTGGAGATATACTTATTGCTATTTAAATATGATTAACATTTACACCTCAGTTACTCTCGTGTATGTATTCATTTCTTTTATTTGTCTCTTGTATTTATCTCTATTAATTTCAAATCGTTGTTTATTTACGTTTTATTCTTTCAGGTACATTATTTTGTATATATGTTTATGTGATTATTTATTTACCTTGTCATTCATTCATCTACATCAGTGTTCTTCAACCTTTTTTGATGTCGTCAACCCCTAGGAGTGATTTGGTAAGAGTTGTCCACCACAATTTTTTTCTCTATTTAAAATCTCGCGGCTCTGACATTTTAAATATAACTATATAATTCCACAAAATATATAAATAGGAAAAGGCAGCTTCACTCTTATCTTAAATTTACAGTTCACATATTCTTCTGTATAATAACAAATGTAGTATAAAACTATAAATACAGTATACAAGGAAAAGTTAAACTTACTTTCGGAATTCCACAGGAAATGGATTTTTCTTCATAAAACTAAAGTAAAATTGCACCTAATATGCGTTATATTTGGTAATCCAGAAAACAAAGCCTTTTCCTTCAAGAAACAAAAATCTGTGGCTTGGCTGCTGTTGCAATTTGTCTGCTATCAGCTAAAATCGAGGCATCAGACCAATTTTAAAGTGCAACCCGCATAAGAGGATTCTAATTGAGAATGACATTCCTTTTCTATGCCTTGAATAAAACTAGGCTTGACTAACTTTTCTGAAACAGACATGATGTTGGCATCTGCACAAATATGGCTGTTGCCTTCTCCGCTTACTCCTTCTAGTCCTGACTATCAAGCAGGACAACCCATCAATGCAATGCATAGGATTGCCAAATGTTTTGAAAGCTGCTTTTTTAAGAATAAATCCACTGGAAGCTCCAATAGGGCATCAGAATGATCAATTCCATCATCTGAGAATGGATGAAGCTTCCACATCATGTTGGAGGTCTGAGGTGTCTAGGAAATAGAATGCAAGGTTTTTCTGCATCAAAGTCAGGTGTCTGGTAATGCAGGGAAACATTCGTACCTCCAGTATCAGCTCTGCTGTCTGCATACCATGAGCCCAGTCACTGCCAGCCAGCCATATAGGTATCAACGACTTCAAAATCAGAACAACACCTCTTTTCTACATTGCTTTTAATTTTTTCACCTTAAGTTTGAATCAATTTATTTTCCCTATATATGTAAAAATATCCCCACCTTTACCTAGTTTTATCCCAATGATTATTTTCCCTTGCCCTAAACCGACACGGGGCAGTTTCTCGTGACCACCTGTCCCCCCCAAAAAACAGCCACCCCACCCCTCACTCTCCGTCCCCTTTTTGGGTGGACCGCCCCACCTGTTGAATACACTGATTACAACTTTTCTTAAACGCTTTTTAAAATTTTTTTTTCATTTTTTGGTGTCATTCATTTTACTCCCAAATTTTTAAACTTTAATACATTTTTTTTTTATTTACTAAGTGACTCATAAATTGGTTGTACATACAAATCCCTGTACAGGACATGACATGGACGTGTTTTGCCACAGTGGGTTAAATTCGTCACCGCGCCTCAAAAGTTTCGCGCGTACTAATGGCCGCTACAACTTCCGCAATTATAACTTTTAGCAAATGTAGCGCGGCCCCCTTATAGCTTGATGTTAACTCGAAGGGCTCCAAAAACCCTGGCGATTACGTGCCACCCCCCACAATAAGTGGTAAAAAAAAAAAAAGGTTTGAAAAATATGGAGTATTACGGGATTTTAATAAACATCGTTAACAGGGTTTCAGTATATTAGCCCATACTGATGAACCAGTATTCACATCCCTACTTAAGCTAGGGTTTCAGAAAAAAAAATCACTGCACAATATGAACACCGACACGACGCGACTCTCACCACTCGTGTTTAACAAAAATCCAAGAATTCCTTTCCCCCCACGTCATGTGAAAATAACCCCCACCACACCGCTAATAAATTTGGGGCCAGCTGATTACACTGGGGGTGTCCCCACGCCAGGTCACCACTCAGCTCAGCTAAACACCATCGCTCACACGGGGTTCGCCTCACGGACAAAACCCACACCCTCTGGTCACTCAGTCACCCCTTTCCCGCTCGAAAAACCCCTTTGAAAACAAATGCAAGAATATAAGCTCCAACAGATAAAAAATCAATCCCCTAATCCCCACCAACACCTCCCCCCCAAAATACCTTTGAAAAGGGTGAAGACACAACCCCCTACGCGTGCTGTCGAGGACAGATTTGGGGTGAGAGAAGAGAAAATATGGCTATTTTCCCTTCTTCTCCCCTTCTTGCCGTGAGTCCCCACGCCCGTGGGCCCCAAAAAATGTCGGAAACTATATCTATTGTTTTAAAACTGAGGAGTGAAGGAAAAATTTCCAGCTTTTAAATTACTGACATTTATATATTACTTTACCCCCACCATCAACTAACTCCTCGCATCATAGTCAAGGTTTAAAACCCATTTTCTCGCATTACAGGCTTCCCCCCCAAAAAAAATTTCATTGTTCCTCAGTTCTCAACGTATCCTACCAGATATCTAACTAACTATATAAGAAAAATAGTAAACATATACACAGCCCCCAAACAGACTCCTTTCTTTTTAAAATTCACAAGGGGTTTTCCCTATCCACCACAAAAAAAATACCAAAGCTGGACAATACAATTTTTCAAATGAACTTTACAAACACAAAAAATAAATAGTAATGCTTTTTCTTAACTTCTTAAAACCTCCCTCCCCCAAGAAAATTTTAACCATTTTTGGGGGATACATAATCAATGTAATGCTTTCTCCCTTGAAGTAAAACCCTTTCTCACTTCTCTTTATTTATTGGGCCTAGGCCAATAGAGTCGCGAGGGGACTCTCCCTCTAGTCTGAAGGTTTTTCCCTTTACCCACAAAACCAGACATGGGCGCGCGTGGGAGAAATCAGAGGGACTTTCCCAACCCCCCGGTTTTGGTAGGCTCCCTCCTTATTGAGGATACACTCCTGCTCAAAAACCCAAGAGAAAAGCTCAGAGCCAATACATCCTCGGGTCTAACGACTCCTTTCGGGTCTAGGGAAAGTGTAATCTATGTACCCTTCAAGGTAATTTTTTAACCTTTACAATTTGGCCAAAATCTCATAAAAAACCTCTTTCTTGAGATGGTTTACCACTGTCTTTAACATTTTAGTATCCCCTCACTGGTCTCCTCCTCTAGGTTTGGTTTTCAAGTTCTTCCTCAACTATTTATTTCTGCGGCTCCAGCCCCAGCCACGTCCTAATTTTATTAATTTTGTTCGGCCGCCCCTTTGTACCCCTTTTACCGTCAAAAAATTTTTTTCTAAACATACACCACATTCTCAATATTTTCCACTTTTTTGGGTACGGCCCCAACCCACTTAACTGTAAAATTTTTGTTGGCCCCCGGCTCAAGCGTTCTCTTTTCACCCACGCCAATTCGTCTTTCCCCAAACCCCTTCGTTTTTCCTTTCACATTAGCTTCTCCCCCTTTTCTACCTTTTCCAAATTTTTCTCGTGATATTTCGTGTGCACTGCTGTTCCCCTCTGAGTCAAATTGTGGTAGCTTCACACTAATCAACCTTGGAGCGTACGGGAAAAAAAAGCTAAAAAAGGGTTTGGGTACCCATTGTCTCAGCACGGGCACATTCATCATTTTGGGTTTCTAAGAGATAACTGGGCCATCTATTGGGATAACCCTTGAAACAGGTTTGAAGAATTTTTTCATTGTTCGGTGCATCCTTTCAGAGATACTTTCCCTTGTGGAGATAAGCGGGGTGTATCCTAACTGTTTTCACTGAATCACAAAATTTTTTAAATTGCTGTGACAAAATTTCCTTAGCATTACTAACACCCAATGTATGGGGTGTCCAAATCATAAAAAATTTTCCCCCTAAAATTTTAATATTTCCCTCGGTCATCCTAGTTTTTAAAATTTTAAAGCCAGTAAACCAACTTAAGATTTTTAAAGTTAATACAAGCGGTATCCGGGCTCCCGTTCCCAGTCGGTTATGTTTTGTTATCCTCTTAGAGGTCTACTTACTCCGGAAAATTCTTGCCATTGTGATGGAGTCCACGCCCCCCTTATGCTTTGACAGGTTAAACAGCCCCCACAATTCCTCACATCCTTTTTAAAGTTGGGCCAAAAAAAAATTATCCTTCTGTTTTATTATTGACTTCCTTCCCTAAATGACCTGTTTCCCTTATTTGAATGAAGCAAGCGGCCTTGGGGAAATTACCAAGGCCGCTTTCTTTTTTTCAGTTCATACCCCCCCCAAAACCAATAAGTAGTGTCACGAATTATTGCTGTTTATTTAAAATAAAAACCCCTTCTTCTACACAAATTGAAAAAAGTATTTGGGTTTTTTATACTTGGGTATTCGCCTCCTTCTAATATCTATCATTTTTCTCCATCTGGGGTCCTCTTTGTTTTTCCTTGTTTTTCTTTTTTTTTTAGTTTTTCCAAACCCATCTTTTCTATTTAACAAAGATTCTTATGGTTACTAAGCTGGTCTCTAAGTGTTCTTTTTCCCTCCCTTATTTTCTTTTTGATCCTAAGCCCTCATTTTAGGAAAACCTGTTATCCTAGGGGATTTGGGTTCGTTGTTTTAAAGACTGCCTAAGGGTTGAGGTCGTTCTGAAAAAACTTTGGTTCCCCACAGGAAATTATAAAAACGTCGCAAGCAAAAAACTATCCAGGGCTTCCCTACTTTTGCAGTATCGCGTTTCAACTTTTTTTAATTTTTGGAAAATAAGAGATCCCCGGGGCTTTGCCCTGTCATTATACTGCACTAGTACTGCCCCTACATTTTTTCTAGATGGTATCCAAACAAAAGGTTTTATTGATATTGGCCTATTTAAAGATGGAGCAGTAGTCATTTTTTATCTTTTAGTATTGAAATGCTTTCGGTTTCCCCCGACTATTCAAATTTGGGTTTCTTCTTAGTCAAATTAGTGATCGGCCCGCTATTTTACAAATCCTTCTATGAAACCCTATAAAAACCTAGCTTTCCCCAAGAATTTTGGGTTTCCTTGTATTAGGGGGGGTTTCATTTTCTAGGGTTTCTATTTTGTTGGGTTGGGGGGTAACCTTCCTTGGTCAGTACGTGTCCCCAAAAAAACTTATCTTTGCCCTTTTTTTACTTTTGGTTCCCAAATTTTAATTTGACTCCAATTTTTGTCAGATGCTCAAATTACCATCGATCCTTCCAACAAGACCTCGTAACGGTCCCATCAGGATAAATCAACCATATATTTTTAACCCAGTTTTTTTCAAAAAGGGGTTAAAATCGGGGCTAATTTGCGAGGAAAGGGGCCGCACGAAATTTCAACCCAAAGGGAATCTTTTGAATTTTATAAGATTTCCCTTCACTAAAGATGTTAGATTCTTACTCTCATCCAACAGTATTTGGATAATATGCATTTATCATATCTAGGGTGGCTATTTTCATAGCCCGCTACAGATTACAAAACCTTTTCCCAATTGGGGGTAGGGGGTGATATCCGGGGCAAATTTTTTATTCACTTTCCATAATCCAAAAACCCATCCTTTTTTTCCCCATTGGGCTTTTTAACAGTACTATGGTTTAAACCCACGCAGTTAAAATTTTCTATTATGTCCTTTTTCCCTTTTCTCTAACTTTTTAGCTTTTAAATTCTTGGTTTTCCCGGATACCTATATGTGCCCCTCTACAGGGTTTTTTGGTTTAACACCTGAATATGACTTGGGTTCATTTTAAAAGGTGCCTAGTTTGCTGCATCTAAGATAAATAATTATGGGGTTTTTTTATCATGGCGAAAAGATAGTGTTTCTCCTGTCCATAGGTGCTTCCGTCTCCTTTTTTCCCGAATCCCTGATTCGTTTTCCCGTCGAGTACCACTACCCCTTGCTAATCCTTTGGGGAAAAAAGCTTTCTCATCCATGGTGAGACAAGTGGTCCAGCCGTAATTGCTGCACTTGAATTTTTTCCGCGTTTTTCTACTCCATATTTTGTATAACTGGACCGAACGTAGCTTTGCTGTCCCTTCTGTTTTGATTATTGGGGGGAAAAAATAGTTCTTTCTTTAGTAACCGGACACACATAGGGCTATATTTTGCACTTGTCTTTTTCCAGGGCCACCAAAAAAAAGGTTTTCCCTCTATCTCCCCTCCACTGGTAAATTCAAACCCTTAGTTCTTTTTGGCTTAGGTCACGCTTTGCTGTATTTATATGACAGCTTTTATTTATGCACTTTACTTTGCACTCCTCGCCTTAACTGCTTTATGGGGCCGTATCGGTGTTCAACAAAATTTAAGGGGTAATTTTGGGTTAGCCCCCCATGACTTTTTTTTGTTGAATTATAGTAATTTTTTTCTAGTCCTTTATATTCATCCCCATCGGGCTTGGGTGGGTAAAAATGGTTCCCCCTAAACATAAAAATTCTATTTTTCTATTACTCCTAGGGGTTTTTTTTACTTTTCCCTTTCCTTCCTTTTACTTTGATTCCAACTCCTGCCCGTTATGCCCCGGGCAAATAGGATGTTATGTGGGGGTTTTTATTTTTAAATTGTAATTTTAAAAATGCGTCTTTTATAAGTGAATATTCGCTGCCCGTGCCTAATAAAATTCTGTGAGTGGTCATTAAGGCAAGGGGGTTATTGGGGATGAGTTTAACTATCACCTGGAGAACATTTTTTCCAGGACAACTTGGGGGGCCTCCCTACATCCTACTCTCCAGCAACAAAACAACGTTGCTACCGGCTTCCCTTGACAGCTGCGGGTAGTTTGTTCATTTTACGTAGGGGCAAAAAAGTCTGGGGATTCCCCCCCCAATCTAAAATGGGGAGCCTCTGGCGTTTCCTACTCCAAATCTGTAATTTCCTCCCCCTTCCTTCCATCTGTGCTCGCATTCTTCTTTTGACTGATGGCTGGTTTCCCGGAATGTTCCTTTTATTGGGGGGAATACTCTGGGGAAACGGGTGTTATCTCGACAGCGCCGGGTTCTGGTTTCGCGTATATTTTTTGGTCTCTCCGAGGCGAGGCCCCCTCAGTTTCCCTCTTCTAGGAATTTTCCAGTGGGGTTTTTTCACCGAAAAACTCTAATTTCTCCCTTTCCTGGCAGGGGAACCCTTCAACAGTTGGGGTTTTATGACTTCTCCCCCACGGGCAATTTTCCCTGGAGTTTTGCTTTGCTTTTCCCAATATGGCGATTTTCATTTGAGTTTAGTGCAGATTGAGGATCTTCCAGCAAATTACTTCCCCCCGAAATGCTTTTAAGATTCTGTCGACATTATTTTCTGTTAGCTCTTAAAATTTAAAACCCAAAATTTAGGGTGTCCCAGATTTAAAATGCCCGACTGGGGCCTTTGTAGTATAATGCTAACGGTGGGCCACTCTTGCCTTAAAAATCCCCTTTCTCTTCCAAATCCTGAACAACTTTCCTTGGTAAAAGAAAACTTTCAACCTTCCCCCGCTCGATTTCCCCGCAAACACTGAGGTTTAGCTTTGTATATATCTCGCTTTTTTCAATGAAACCCACTGGGCTTTGACTTCCTTCTCCTCTCCCTATTCCCCAACAATAACTCAAGAGCCTTTTGTTCCCTTTCCCCTTTTGTTCAAAAGGTCATCCACTTTAACCGCCGTATTGTTCTTGTTGGTATCGTCTTTCTTGGGTGTCACTACTTCCTCCTTTTTAACTCCATACCCTCTGTCCTTTATGAGGAAATCCTCCAAATCCTGATTTTGGAAAAAAATTACAAATCCTCCACCTGGAGAGAAAAAAAATCTATGTCACTATTACCCCGGTTAGTGTTGGGCTTTTTTTACGGGGATATTACAGCCACGACAACCCGCAGAAGTTTCTTACTTTCGGGGCGTCTATAAAAACTCAAAAATTGCATACAAATTTAAAATTTTTTCTAAGTGGGTAAAAGGCCTCCTAAAGACTGCACTGCACCCCTGCCTGATAGTGTGCATGATTTCATTTTACGAGTTTTTAATAATAAAGCTCCGCCCGCCCGTTTAAAAGGACTCCCTCTGCCTAAGTCTTGTGCAATGGTTTTGGGGTAAAGCTTTTTAATTTCCCTTTCTGAGTTCTTTCTTTTTCAAAATTTTTTATTTTTCGCTTTAAAACTATTTATCGAGTTTTTTAGCTCAACTCACCTAGCGTAATGGTCTTTTATGATCATGTTTTTAATTCAAACAAATCCTTATCCACAGCGGTCGTTTGCCGTACGGTTTCTCTCCTCCTAAATTTTTCCCCTAGTTCCCCCCCCCACTGCCTTTTTGATATCATTACTCCCCAACCATAGGTGGGTAACTCAAATTTTTTCTGCAATATTCCCTTCAAACTATTCGAGAAAAAAAGTTAAATCTTGCCCCCCCTGGGCTTATAAACTTTAATGTTTCGTTAGGACATCTATTCCACGGGCGAGGACCTGACATGACCAACTAACGCTACCCTGTAAGGATGTGATCAAGGCACTGGGGACTTGAAAAAAATAAAAAGAATTAGTTACGCGTGGGTAAGAGGAAACCCAAAAGGACCCAAAACAGCTGCCCCAAAACTCTAGCGCCCCCCCCCCCCCCCCCCCCCCCCTTATAGCTTGAGGTAATCGAAGGGGGGTTTCCCCAAAAAACCCGGGGATTTCCCGCCCCCACCCCCAATAAGTGGGAAAAAAAAATTAAAGGTTTGGAATATGGTTTACTGTGTTAATAAAGGACTGCTTACAGGGTTTTAGTAAATTACACAAACTGATGGGCCAGATTAACTCCCTATTTAAAAAAAAAATATTCACAAATAAATCACTGACAATAGAAAATCGAAACGACGGACTTCACTGGGGTTTTAACAAAAACCAAGAACTCCCCTTTACCCACGCCCCGTGTAAAACCTATACACACACACACACCCCTATGAATCATGGGTATGTTACCCTGGTGTGTCCAGTCCAGGGCATCCACTCAGCTCAGCTCCACCACAGCTCACACGTGGGTTCGCCTCACGGTTAAAAAACCCCACCCTCATGGGCACGCAGCTTTTCTCCGCTCACTCCGCTCAAAAACCTTTGAAACACATAATGCAAGAATATTCAAGCTCCAAACAGATAAATAATCAATCCCCTATACATCCCCACCATACAAACCTCCCCCCCCCCAATACCTTTGAAAAGGGGGTTTTAAGACACAACTCCTACACGTGCTGCAGGGCCAAAAGGCTTGGTGAGAGAAGAAAAAATTGGCTACCTTCCCCCCCTTTTCTCCCTTTCTTCGTGACGTCACCGCGACCGCGGGCACAAAAAAAATTGTCGGAAACTAATCTGTTTTATTAAAAAAATAAGGGTGAAGGGGGAAAAATTGCGAGCATTTATTCTCGACATTATATATATTTTACTCTACCACTCAACGTGAACTCTTCGTCACTCATGAGTCTCAGGATTAACCCATTTTCTCGCATTACACAAACAATTCATCCGCCTGACCCGCCGTGCATGTTCATCCTCGACCCTTCCCCCGGGAAAGGGTGCGATAAACACCCCCCTGCCCGTCCCCGTCCCCCGTACCTACCCCGCCCCGCCCCTTTTCCCCCTTACCCCCACAATGCCCCGCCCCTTACCCGCCTGCCCCGCCCCCCGTCCCCCTGTACCCTCCCTACCACGCCCCCGTCTCCCTGTACCCCACCCGGCCACGCCCCTGTCCCTCTGTACCCCTCTGTGCCACGCCCCTGTCTCCCTGTCCCCCATCCTGCCACGCCTCTGTTTCCCTGTACCCCGCCCTGCCACGCCCTGCCTACCCTGTACCCCTCCCTACAACGCCCCTGTCTCTACCTGTACCCCTCCCTGCCACGCCCCTGTCTCAATGTACCCCACCCTGCCACGCCCCTGTCTCCTTGTACCCCACCCTGTCACGCCCCAGTCTCCCTGTACCCCACCCTGCCTACGCCCCTGTCTCTCTGTACCCCACCCTGCCACGCCCCTCTCTCTCTGTACCCCACTCTGCCACGCCCCTGTCTCTATGTACCCCACCCTGCCCCGTCCCTGTCTCCCTGTAACCCGCCCTGTCACGCCCCTGTCTCCCTGTACCCCACCCTGCCACGCCCCTATCCCTACACGTACCCCGCCCTGTCACACCCCTGTCCCTACCTGTACCCCGCCCTATCAACACCCTGTCTCCTTGTACCCCACCCTGCCATGCCCCTGTGTCTCTGTACTCCACCCTGCCACGCCCCTGTCCCTACCTGTACCCCGCCCTGTCACACACCTGTCTCCTTGTACCCCACCCTGCCACGCCCCTGTCTCTCTGTACCAAACCCTGCCACGCCCCTGTCTCTCTGTACCACACCCTGCCACGCCCCTGTCTCCCTGTACCCCGCCCTGTCACGCCCCTGTCCCTACCTGTACCCCTACCTGTCACACCCCTGTCTCCTTGTACCCCACCCTGCCACGCCCCTGTCTGTCTGTACCCCACCCTGCCACGCCAGTCTCCCTGTACCCCACCCTGCCACGCCCCAGTCTCCCTGTACCCCACCCTGCCTACGCCCCTGTCTCTCTGTACCCCACCCTGCCACGCCCCTGTCTCTCTGTACCCCACCCTGCCACGCCCCTGTCTCTCTCTACCCCACCCCGCCACGCCCCTGTCTCCCTGTACCCCGCCCTGTCACACCCCTGTCTCCCTGTACCCCGCCCTGCCACGCCCCTGTCTCCCTGTACCCCGCCTTGTCACACCCCTGTCTCCCTGTACCCCGCCCTGCCACGCCCTTGTCTCCCTGTACCCCGCCCTGCCACGCCCCTGTCTCCCTGTACCCGCCCTGCCACGCCCTGTCTCACTGTACCCCACCCTGCCACACCCCTGTCCCTACCTGTATCCCACCCTGTCACAGCCCTGTCTCCTTGTACCCCACCCTGCCACGCCCCTGTCTCCTAGTACCCCACCCTGCCACTCCCCTGTCTCCCTGTACCCCTCCCTGCCACGCCTCTGTCTCCCTATACCCACCCTGCCACGCCCCTGTCTCCCTGTACCCCTCCCTGCTACGCCCCTGTCTCCCTGTACCCCACCCTGCACGCACCTGTCTCCCTGTACCCCACCCCTGCAATGACGAGACGCGACGTCCAAGGAAGCGACGTCCGCTCACTTGCTTTCTATTCTAGCAAACACACGTAATTATACCCAACACTACAGTACTCCCAAATAAAAATGGTAGCATGGTATCTAACATCATAAACATGCATGAGTAAATACGTATATGCATAACTAAATATA
>JACEEZ010017110.1:17500-44744 GCA_016584305.1 Chionoecetes opilio
CATTTGTACACAAACTTGGCCCCGCCCCCCCATGTATAGAAATCAAATTTAATGAAAAAAAATAAACGAAAAAAAATAAAAACTGTAATACAACTTTTCTGTCCTTCCTTTTTCACTAGCAATATATTTTAAATCCGATGGAAATTACTAACATTTATCACCCAGTCCTTTTTTTTGAAAACTTAAAGATTTTAATTCTGATTGGTTGTCTCGCTTTTTGTCTTTCTGCCATTGGTGGGATTTTTCCTTCAGGTTCTAAATCGCATTTTTGAAAACTAAAGTAAATTTAATTCTTGGGAAAAATTGCTCTATCCATCTTATTTTTTTGTTTATATTTCGGGAACCCCTCGGGGGAGTGACTGTAACAAGGCAAGATTCAAAACGTGTGGCTTTTCCCCCTCTATTAAAATAGGATAAAAGTCTTATGCTACCCAAGTTATCAATTTTTTTTATTTTTTTTTAGTTCTACTAAATTTTATCTTTTTTTTTTTTTTTTTTTTTTATATCAATTCAATTTTTTTTTTTTAATTTTGTTTTTTTTCAGAAAGTTTTAAATCTGACGTGGTTGCTGCATTGTAAATTGAAAAATCTTTTTCTTTGTCGATCATTTCTCCGCCGTGTTTTTAATCTAGTGCTGTGTGTGTGGTTGTGTGTGTGTGTGTGTGTGTTGGGTGTGTGTGTTGTGTGTGAGTGTGATGTGTGTGGTGTGTCTGTGGAAGTGGGGGGGTGTGGGGGGAGAGGATGGAGGTTGGGGGGTTTTTGGGTGGGGGGGGGGGAGGGTGGAGGTTTGATGGGTGGGGCGGGGGAGGGAAGGGTGGAGGTTGATGGGGGGTGGGGGGGGGGGGGGGGGGAGGGGGTGGGGTTGTGGGGGTGGGGTGGGGGGAAGGGGGGGGTTGATGGGTGTGGGCGGGGGGGGGAGTGGGGGGAGGTTGATGGTGGGGGCGTTGGGGGGGGGAGGGGGGGTTGATGGGTGTGGGCGTGGGGGGGGGGGGGGGGTGGAGGTTGAGGGTGTGGGCGGGGGGGCGGAGAGGGGGGAGGTTGATGGGTGCGGCGGGTGGGGGGGGGGGGGGGGGGTGAGGTTGTGGTGGGGGGCGTGGGGGGGGGAAGGGGGGAGGTTGATGGGGGGGGCGGGGGGGGGGGGAAGGGGGGGGGGGGTTGATGGGTGGGGCGGGGGGGGGGGGGGGGAAAGGGGTAAGGTTGAGGGGTTTGGGCGTGGGGGGGAGGGGGGTGGGAGGTTGAGGGGTTTGGGGGGGGGGGGGCGGGGGGGGGCGGGAGGGTGGAGGTTGATGGGGGGGGGCGGGGGGGGGGGGGTGGGGGGAGGTTGATGGGGGGGCGGTGGGGGGAGAGGGGGGGGGGGTTTGAGGGGTGTGGGTTTTGGGGATAAGGGTGGGGGTTTGGTGGGTGGGGTGTATCTGTGTGGCTGGGGGTGTTGGGGGGGGAGAGGTGGAGGGTGGGGGGAGGAATGGGGTTAGGAAAGGGGCGTGGAAAGGCGGGGGGAAAGGGGGGCGGGGGCGAGGGGGGGGGCCGTGGTACAGTCATGAAAGGTTTAAAATATTTAAAAAAAGAAGAACGAAAAAAATTTACACGAAGTTCACAAATTTTTAAATTTCTAAAACTACCCTCTTTTTGGGTTTCTATCCTTCTTTTCTGTACCTTCATCTTAATTTCCTTTTAAACCGTTCATTGCAGCTTTTTAGACGAACTTTTTCTTCTCCTAAATTATCATATGGTGTTCCCCCGGGTTTTGTCCTATCACCCACTCTCTTTCTATTATTCATTTAATGATCTCCTATCTAAAATCAAAGCCCTATCCCTCCCACTTTAAAAGATTCTCCCCCCATTTTTCAACGCGTTTATTAGACGTCCAACTCAAAAGGAACTATGATTAAAGGAGAGATGCCACCAGCGCCCCCAATTTTTGATCTTTCTATAATTTCCCGATTGGGGGGAAAAAAACCTTGTTTGTTCAATGCCTCAAAAATAAATTTCTTCACTTATCATCGACATAACCACCCAAAAAAACTTTCCCCTCTTCTTCAAAAGACACTCAAATTCTCCTTCTTCTACAAAAGAACCCTTCTGGCTATCCTTTACTAAAAAAACTGACTGGGAAATCTCACATCTCATCTCTTCAAAACAGCTTCTAATAAGTTAGGTGTCCTGGGCGTCTGCCTCCGTTTTTTTTCTCCCTCCCAATTGCTTTCTCTCTACAGGGGCCCCTTTTTTCCCCCCCTTTGGATATGTCTCACATGTTTGGGGGGGGATCCACTCATACGCTCTTCTAAACAGGGGCGGTCAAAAACTTCTCTTTTCCTCAAATCCACTCCTCTACGACGTGTTTAATCTTTAAAACCACCGCCGCAATCTGCTTCCTTGCTCTCTTTTCCCTTTTTTTTCTCTCCGCTCTTTTTGAAATTACTAACTCAGCCACCCCCCCCTCCCGCCCGCGGCCTCGCGCACAAACTTTCTACTCATTTCATCCCCATTCTGTTTTCTTCCTAATGCAAAAGTTAAACATATTTTACTCTTTCATCCCCTTCCTGGTAAACTCTGGAACTCTCTTCCTGTTTCTATTTTTTTTTCCCCTTTTTTTTTTTTTATGACTTCATTCTTTCAAAAAAATAACAGACCCCCCGAAATAATTGGCTCCCCCCTTTTTTTTTTTTTATTCTCTTATGTCTCCCTTATAGGGGCTGGCTCTAAGCAGGCCCCTTTTGTTACCCTTTTTTGTTGTGCCCAGGCCAGTCTTTTGTGTTTAAAAAAAAAAAAAAAAAAAAAAAAAAAAAAAACCTTGCGTTTTTTGTTAAGGAAAGGGGAAAAAAACACACCAAAACCACAACATACACAACACCCACACAAACCACACACACACACACACCACCACCCACCCCAAAACACACAAACCACCCCAACCACACACACACAAACCCCCAAACACACCACACACACAACCACACACAACACACCACACACACACACACAACACACACCACACACACCAAACACAAACACCACACATAGATTAGATTATTCACTCACACTTTCTCCCGTCCCTTTCCTTATCTTTTCCCCACATCCCCCTTCCCTCATTGTTTTTCAAATACTCCCTTTTACCTCTTATATATCCCTTTTATCTCTCCTCTCTCCTTCTCTTTTTTTTTTTTTCTCTCTCTTTTCCCTCTCCCTCTCTCTCTCCTCCCCTCTCTCCTCTCTCCGTCCACTCTCTCCTCACCCCCCCCATACTCTCCTTCCTCCTCCCCCCTCTCTCCCCCCTGCTCCCCCAAAAATTCTCTCTCTCTCTCCTGTTTCCCCCCTCTTTTTTCCCCCTTTTCTCTCTCTCCTCCTCCTCTCTCCTCTCTCTCTCTCTTCTCCTTTTTTTCCCTTTTCTCTTCCTTTCCCCTCTCCCTATTTTCTTTCCCTCTCCCTCTCCTTCTTCTCTCTCCCCCTTTTTTCTGTCCATTCCTCCCCTTTCTATTCTCCCCTTTCCCTTTCCCTTTTCAGTTCCCTTCTTCCCCCCTCCTTATCTCCCCGTCCCCCTCCCCCTTGTGTCCCCCCCCCCTAAATTCGGGGGCGTTCAGAGGGCTTATGGCGCCAAAGATAGGGGAAAGTGTATATCTCAACGCGCCCCCATTTCTTTTTCCCCTTAAAAGATTTCCTTTAAGGTGACAAAAGGGGGAGGTTTGTTGGTGATAATGAACGCGTTTATTTATTAAGTTTTTCTTCTTTCTCTCTGTCTGCCTCTCTCTTTTTTATTTTTTTTTTATTTATATTTATATAAACAACTGACATCATAGTTGACACGAGGCTACAATTGGCAAGGAGGTTGATGAAGGCAATATGTGGCAGAAGCTAAAGATGTAACCTGTCCCGGGGACATCTATCCGAAAGCTATGCCTTGTAGGATAATAACTAAGTAGACAATGCTACAGGCTGAGGGTCACTGTCCGTCTCAGGCACTTGTCAGGCGCACTATTGACACGTACACTGTATGTCACTGTGTCAATGTGTGGCACTATGTGTGTGTTACTGTGTCACTGTGTGTCACTATTGACACAACACTGTATCACGCCTTACGGGCACTAAGGCGGATGTAAGCGTTACCATCTGTAGGCCGCCACCTTCACCTGCTGGGTGTTCATGGCCACGACTTCCAACTCAACTGTGAAGGCGTTCCACAGTGTCGCCGTGGCACAAGTAAAGGCTCGCTGGCCCATCACAGTGTGGGTCCTCGGGGCCTCGAGGAGGAGATCACTGACACTATCGTCCTCGTAGCGCGTTCTGATCTCCTCCACGGGACCCGAAGTCCTGCAAGGTGGGAAGAGTGTTGCACCTGGGCCTTGTGCAACACTGTGAGGGCACCGATTCTCCTTCGGTGCCCCAGGCTGTCAAGCTGGGAGCGGGGATCGACCCGCCGCTGCTCCTGCTGTAGTCGTTGTTGTTGTTATTGCTGGTGTTGATGGCGCTACAGCTGATGTTGTTGTTGTTCTAGTCGCTGCTGCTGCTGCCACTGTTGCCGCGGGCGACGTTCCATGTGATATTGGTCGTCGGTTGGGTATATGAGGCGCTCAGCACGCCTCTGCACTTTGTCCAGCAGTGACAGGTGGCACTAGGCACTACTCATCCAGGTGAGAGGACTATACTCCATGATGGGCCTCACTTGGGCCTTGTGCAACCGCATGAGGCCGTCAGCGTCGAGCAGAGGCCTTACACGGCGCAGGAGAGTCACCCTCAGTGAGGCTCGACGCGCCACTGTCTCCAGGTGGCGTTCAAAGCTGAGCCTGGAGTCAACCTCCACCCCCAGGTCCTTGATGGCAAGGATATCGTCCCCAAACTTCAGCTTCCCCTCGAGTAGCCTGGAGTCCTCCCTCGAACGTGATATAACCATGGCCTGCGTGATATACCTCCTTTCATCAAAAGGGGGGGGAACCTAATGGGTATGGACAAAAAAGGTGGGTTTTGTGGGTTTGGGGGGGAAAGGAAAACGCGTTTATTTTTAAAGGGGGTTTTCTTTTTTCCTCCCGGGGCCCAACCCTTTTTTTTTTTTTTTTTTTATTTTTTTAAAACACGGGAAAACCCCCATGGGGTTTGGGGGACACGAGGCCTTGACGGAGGTTTTGGTTTTTGGGATTGTGGCGAAGAAAAAGATTTTTAACTGTCCCGGGGACTCCTTTCCGGGGCCCCGAGGTTCCTAAGTGAAATTGCTTACGGTTTGGGAAAAAAATTGGGGCCTCAGGCACGCCGGGCCGCACTTTGCCCGGGTCCCGGGGGGGCATTTGGGCAAATTGGGGGAAGGGGTTTATTTCCATGTGGGCCTATTGGGGCCCCCTTTAAACCTTTTTTAGGGCACTTAGGGGTTGAAAGGGGCGTTACCATCCGGGGGGCCCCCAAACCTTTAACCCCCACTGCTGGGGTTAAAATGGCCAGGATTCCAACCCCCAACCTTGAAAAGGGTTTCCCAAAACCAGTTCCCCTGGAAATTTAAAGGTCCTCCCAAACGTGTTCCCGGGGCCTGGGAAAATCCTACCTTTTTATTCTCCCCCCCCCCCCTAGCCTTTCTTTCCTCCACACCCCCGAACCCCTCTTTTAAAGAGTGTTCTGCCCCGGGGGTTTTTAAACCCTTACCAGTTTTCTCCCTTCCTTCCCCATTTTCCCAATACTACCCACCCGCCCTTTTTGTTTTCCTCTTTCTTAGTTTTTTTTCTTTTGATTTTCCCCCCATTTTTTGATTGTTTTTTTTTAGCCTCCCTTCCTTCCTCCCCTTTTCCCCCAAACTCCTTTTTTCTCGGTTTATATTACCCTCGAGGGCCTTTTGCCCTTTTCCACCTTTCCCATTTCCCTACCCACACCACCCCAAAAAACCCTAACCCATTTTTGAGGGTCCACTAGGTTTTTTTAAAACCCCTTTTAAAGGAGACGTCGAGGGGGGGTTTTTTTAAAAGGGCCAAACCCCCTCCCCTTTTCCCTTTGGGCCCCCCCACCCCCCCCCCGGTTTTTCCCGGTTCCCCTTTAAAAACCCGGGCCCTATAAACCCCCCCCCCTTTCAAGGATATAAACTTAACCCTCGGAGAAATGGGTCCTAAAAAAAAGGGAAAACCCCCTCCTTGGGGCCTTTGGTTTAACCGTTTTCTTTTTTCCCTTTTCCCCCTTTTGGTCCTTTTGGGTTTGTCTTTTTTTTTTTTTTTTTTTTTTTTTTTTTTTTTTTTTTTTTTTTTTTTTTTTTCTTTTCTTTCTTTGTTTTTTGTTTTTTTTTTTTCTTTTTTTTTTATTTTTTTTTTTTTTTTTTTTTTTTTTTTTCTTTTTTTTTTTTTTTTTTTTTTTATTTTTTTTTTCTTTTTTTTTTTTTTTTTTTATTTTTTAAAAAAAAAACCCCCCCCCTTAAGGATTTGGGAAGGTTTTCCGTAAAATTTGAAAATTAAATTTAAAAATTAAATGAGGGAAAAAGTTTTTTTTCTTCCCTTTTTATCCCCTCTCCCCCCCTTTTTCCCCTTTTCCCCCCCCTTTCCCCTTTTCTCCTCCTCGTTTTTTCCCCCTTTTCCCTTTCCCCCCTCCCCTTTTCCTTCCCCTCTTCCTCCCTCTTCCCCCATGTTTTCATTCTTGCTTTGGGGTTTAACGGGAAAAAAAAACCTTTTAAATTTTTTTTCCCTTTTTAATCCTTTGAAAGGTAATTTCGTTTAAACTTTTTCCCCCCCTGGTGTCCTTTTCCGGTTTTATTTGGGGGGGGTGTTTGAGGGTGGGGGAGGGAAAAGGGGGGTTGGGGGGGGTGGAGGGTGGGGGGGGGGGGGGGGGGGGGGTGGGGGGTGGGGGGGGGGGGGAGGATGGGAGTGGAGAGGGGGGGGGGTGGGGGGGGTGCGGGGGGGGGGAGGTATGGAGGAGGAGGGGGATGGGGGGTGGGGGGTGGGGGGGGGAGGGGGGGTGGGTGGGGGGAAAAGGAAGAAGGGAAGGTTTTTGGGAGGAGGAAAGAGGAAAGAGGAAAAAAAAAGGGGTTTTCCCAGGAAAATTTTTTTTTAGTTTTGAGGGAGATAAAAAAAGGAAAAGGAAATTTTTAAGAATTAAAGAATTATAAGGGAAGTTTTTAAAGGGGGAGAGTGGGGTTTGAAGAGGGGAAGGGAAAGGGGAAAGGGGAGGGAGAGGAGAGGGGAGAGAAGAGAAAGGGGAAAAGGGGGGACCGAGAAGAAGGGGGAGAGGGAGAGAGAGGAGAGGGGGGAAGGGGGGAGAGAAGAGAGAGAGAGAGAGAGAGAAAAATTTTGGAAAAAGAGAGAGAGGGGAACGGGGAGAGAGAAGGAGAGGGGAGATGATGAGGAGAGAGAGAGGGGGGGGGGGAGAGGAGGGGGGGAAAAGGAGAACAGAGAGAGGGGGAGAGAGAGGGAAAAGGAAGGGGGAGAAGGGAGGGGAGAGAGAGAGGAGAGGGGAGAGAGACGGAGGGAGAGAGAGAAAGAGAGGGGGAGAGGGGGGAGAGAGGAGAGGGAGAAAAGGAGAGAGAGGGGGAGAGAGAGAGAGGGGGGAAAAGGAGGGGAGGTGAGAGGGGGAGAGACCACGAGAAGGAGGAGATAGAAAAGGGAGGGAGGAAAAGGGGAAGGGAGAGGAAGAGGAGAGGAGAGAGAGAAGAGGGGAGGGGAGAGGGGAATAAAACCCAAAAGAAAAAGGGGAGAGAGAGAGGAGAGAGGGGAGAGAGAGAGAGAAGGGGAGCGAGGAAAAGGGAGGGGGAAAAGGAGAGGAGAAAAGGGAGAGAGGAAAAGGAGAGGAGGAGAGAGAGAGAGAGAGAAAAGGAGAAGAGGGGAAAGAGAGAAGAGAGAGAGAAAAAAAAAAAAATTGTAAAGGCAACCAGAGAAGGAAAATAAAAATTTCATAACATTTAAGGCAAGATAAATGGTTTTGGAGTCTAATAGATTTCTTCCTCCATAAAAACAAATTAGCGTCGCATGTGGAAAAATGTGGAAAATTTATTGTTATTTTAATCTTATTTAATTGGTGTGTAAGTAGAGTAAGGTGAGGTTGAATAATTTACTTGGTTTTTTATAGCTATATTCTTCCTTTCGTTCTTTCTGCTTTTTTCCTTTTTCGTTTTTCTGTATTTTTTTTTGTCTTTCAATTTTTCTTGACTTTCTTTCTACTACCCCCTTTTTATTCTACTATACTACTTCACCACTACTACTACTACTAATACTACCTCCAAACTACTATACTACTTCTATTCTATTTACTACAAATTTAAATTTAAAAGCTACTACTACTTACTATCACTGCTACTACTACTACCACCACCACCACCACCACCACCACAACCACCACCACCATCCTTAAAATACCCCCAAACCCCCCACCATAAACCCCTTTACACCCCCCCAACCCCCACCAAAAAACCCCCACCCCCATACCACAACTACTCCCTTTTATCGTGGGGAGTAAATGGCGGGCGGGCTTCCAAAACCCCACCTGCCATTCACCTAAAAACAATCATAGCAAAAAAACCGGCGGGAAAGGGGGAAGGGGGGTGGGGTAAGGGGGGATGGGAAAATTACAGGTATAATAGTGCACCGTAGGGCCAATATTCTAATTGTCCAGGAAAAACAGACGGGGACAGGTGTAGGGAAGGAAGGGGGAAAAAGGGGGAGGGAGGGGTAAGAAAGAAAAAAACAAGAGGGGGGGGGGGAGGGGGGCATTTGGGGGAAGGGAAAGGGGGGGACCAGGCTGGGATGTGAGGGGGGGGAAGGGGGTTTGGGGAGGTACAAAAAGAACATAAAAAAAGAACACATAAGTATATAAAGGAAGCTAAAAGGGGGCCGCGAGGGACACGTGGTAGTTCCTTTTCACCAAAAACCCCTAAAAAAAACCTTCCACCCCCAAAAATTTTTGAACCACTGATTATAAAAACATGGATCGCGGAAGCCTGGCTTGAAATTTTTTCTGGCACTGGCTTGGCACTGGCACTTTTTTTTATATGGGTTTAGAAAATAGATTTTTATGTATATTTTTTTATACTTGTTAAAATTAATGGGGAAACGGAAGCAGCCCAAGAGTGCGGTTATGATACAAATGACCCATAGCGCTTCCTAAAAAAGCGATGCTTGTTCTAAGGGAAGTTTAGCTTTATTTTGCGAAAAAAAAAAAAAAAAAATTTTGCCCCCGGTTAAAGTTGGGTTTAAAGGTTTTCATTAAAACCCTTTTAAAAGGTTAGGTTAGGTTTCTTTTAAAAACCCTTTTAAAGGTTAGGTTGGGTTTTCTTTAAAACCTAAAAGGGTTAGGTTAGGTTTCTTTAAAAATTTTTAAAGGGGTGCTGGGTTTGGTTTTCCCTTAAAACCTAAAAGGGGTTAGGTTGGGTTTTCTTTAAAAAACCTATAAGGTTAGGTTAGGTTTAAATTATAATTTTTTTTTTTTTGGGGGGGGAAAGGGGGTTTGGGCAAAAAAAAAACTATCCCCATTGCAACAAGACCATTGTAGGCCAAGAAAAAATAGTTGATGTCTCGGGAAAAGCCCGCCAAATTTTCTTTCCTTATTCCCAAAAAGTTGTTTCGTAGTCTATATAAAACCCATAGTCTTTTGGTAAAATCAGTCAAGTTGAACTTGACTACAAAGAGAAACAAAAACGACCCCAGGTTTTGTACAAAAATACCCCAAAAATCAGTGTGGGAAACTAATATTTCAATTCAATATACCAAATTTAAAAAAGGGTTTTTTTTTGATTAGGCCAAAAGGTTTTTTTTCTTTTTAAATTTCCCTTTTAACCCCCGAAAAGTAGCTTTATGGCCCCACTGGGGGCCCCGCGCCTTTCCCCGTGGTCCCGGGGGGAAAGGGGCTGACGCCGTTATAGGGGACGAAAAACTGGCGTTGGGCTCTTTAGGTCGAAACACCCCACACTGGGGGGGCTAAACACTGCACTCTTACCCTTCTTCGCTTTACCAAAACCCACCACACCGGGTCACTCCCACCCCTGAAAGGCCCGCAACCCCCACCTTTCATTTACACACCTGTACGGCCTCGCAACAAAAACCTGCCCACTACACACCTTTTATGGCCTCGAAAGCCCACCTTTCACTACCACCTGTAGGGCCCTCGCAACACACCCTTTTCACAAACAAACCTGTATGGCCTCGAAAAAACCCCTTTTCCCTTTAATTTCCCCTGTACGCCTCGCAAGAAACCTGTCACTACAACCTTTTCCCCCCCTTCCCCAACCCACCTGTCACTATTTAGTAGATTTTTATTGCCAAAGTTTTTACAAAAAATTTTTAAAACGTATAACAAAAAAAAATTTGATACACTTTGTCCAAGTTTAAAAAAAAAAACAATACTAAATGCATTTAAAAAGAAAAGGGGCGATATTTTATACTAAAAAATCAAAAGAAAACCCCCAAAGAATGACAATATTATTTAAAAAACCCAACCAAAAAAAAAAGCAAAAGCTCCAAAAAAATTACACAATAATTATATCACTATGAACTACATAAAATGTTACTCATACCTGTACGGCCTCGCAAGACACCTGTCACTACACACCTGTACGGCCTCGCAACACACCTGTTGTCTGTGTATCAAAACCCTAAATAAATTTTTGGGAAAGGGTTCCCACCCATTTCATAGGTTTGGGAAAGGTTTGTAGTAGTGTAGTAGGTGTTAATAGTAGTTTTGGTGGTAATAAAATTTGTAGTAGGGGGGTAATAGTATTAGTATTAGTAGGGGTTAATAGTAGTAGTAGGGGGGGTAATTTTAGGCTAAAACACATCCAAACAGCCACCCCAGCCCCTGCCTGGGCCGGCCCAGGGATTTTTTTTGGTTTTTGGGAGGTGGCGGCTGGTGTGGGTGGTGGGCTTTGGGCCAGTATCTCGACCACAGCTAGACCAGGGTCGCGATCCAAAGTTTTATAGATAAATGGGTATGAACCGTCCGCCCCTCTTTAAAGCTCCCCAAGGACTCCGCATAACCTATCTGTCTTTCTGGTCCATTGCATCATTCCCCCCCCATTTGTGAACCAGTTTTTCCCTATTTTTTCCTAAAAAATTTCGCCCTTCCCGCTTGAATCCATTACTTTGTTTTTACCCTGGTTAAAAGCCGTAAGAAAAATTTTTTACCCCCTCCTTTATTAAATCCCTTATCCCCCTTAAAAAATTCCATCAGATCGCCCCCCCCTTTCTCTGCGTTCCGAGGAGTGTAAACTTTAAAAAACTTTTATTCTTTTCATATCTAAAGTTACGCATCCCCTTTTTATATTTTGGGCATCCTTTCTGTACTGATTCTAACAAGGCTAATCCATCCTGAATATGGAGACCCCAAAAATGAACCCCCATAGTCTGGTGAAAGGTTTTGATACAGCCAGATAAAGCTTTTTGAATAACGTCCGCACTTCTACCCTTTTTAAACACTTCTGGTAATGAATTGTAACAAATCTTTTTAAACTCTATTTCTAGCTTCAATTTCATTGTTTTTCCCAGGTCGGAAGTCTGGGCTCACCCTCATTCCAAGATTTTTTATTCACTTTTGATCTTTTTAGCGATTTCAAATTTCGTATGGGTACCTATTACCAGGGTTCTTTTTTTCAATATTCATAAAGCTGCCCTTATCAATAATAAAATTTCCCTTTGCCATCTGACTGGGGCCCCGCATTAAGTTTATCTAAGTCACCCTGCAATTGTTTACATAAGACTGGACCAATAATCCCAAACCCACCTTAGGATCATCAGGAAAATTTTGGGTATCACTTTAATCCCACTATCCAAATCGTTTATGTAAATTTTAAAAATAGTAATGGACCCCAAAAAAAGGGCCCTTGTGGAACTCCACCGTTACCGCCCCCTTCCCATTTAGAACCAATTTGTTGTAAAACCTTTTTTGCCTAATAGGCCCAAAATTAGCCAAACTCTGATCCCCAAAGAAGAACCTTCCCATCTATTCCCCTGAGCCCTTAAAATTATTAAGAGTCACTCTTTGGTACTTTTTCATTAGCCTTACTTAAAGTCCAGATATATTTTTATCATTTAACCTTTTCATTATCCGCCGTCGCATAAACTTTTTTATAAAAACTCAATTTAAAATTTGGGGGAGAATTCACCTTTCCCCTTGGGGAACCCTGGGGGTGAATCATTGATCAAAAAATTATGTTTATCTAAGTGCTTTTCTAAGGTTTTTTTTTTCAATAATAAAATTCCCAATTTTGTTTACCTACCACTGACGTTAGGGCTTACGGGTCGATAAATTTTACTTTAGTCCTCTGTCTCCCTTTTTTAAAAAAATTGGAACAACATTTCCTTTCCTCCACAAAATGGCAAATGCCCATCTCAACCCATTTTCCCAAAAAAAATTTTTTTGCACTAACGAACCAATTAAAAAAACCCTTTTTGCATTCCTTTTAAAACTCTGGGAACACTTCATCTGGGGCCTGGTGATTTAAAAAAATTTTTATATTATTCTATCCCGTCTTCCACCATTTCCTAGTTATCACCCCCATTTTGGTTTCTCCCCATCGCTTCTTTTTAAAAAACTGTTTACTTTCAGGAAAATTTTTTCTGTTCCTCCTCATTTAAAAAAACTTTAAAAAATAATAAATTTAAGGGTAAAACACATATTTCGTTCGTATTTTTAAAACCTCACCCTGTCTTTACCTTAAAAGGTCCCCTAATTTTCTTTTCTTGGTTTTATATACCTAATAAAAAACCCCTTAGGGGCACTTTGCCCTTTTTTCCCCGCTTTTTCTTTTTTTTCATAATTGTTCTTTGCTACCGGGGTTTAAATTTTTTCCCCTGTCCTCGCCCTCAAGTTATACTGTTCTTTTCTTTTTCCCGTCCTGCCATGAATCTTTAAATTTCCGCTTTTTTTACTCCACAATGTTGTGTTTTAAACTAGTGACAAACCATTTTGGGGGACCTTTTTTGACCCTTTTACCCCCCCAAAAAGGAGTTTGTTTTTTTTTGTCCTCAATAATTCCTTAGGAATAAAGGGATAGTCCCCCCCCCCTTCGACCTTACTTTCAAACTTTAAAACCCCGGGGTTTGGGCCCTTTAAACATTTCCCTTTTTCCCACTTTGCTAAACTCCCCCAGGTTTCTTTCCCAATCCTTCCTAATTGGGGCCTTTTTTAAAATGTCACCGCCCTGTCCTTTACCACCCTTTCCCCTTGGAAAAGTTTTTCCCCTCCATCCCCCCACCTTTATTAATCAACTCCCGGGGGTCTTCTTAATCCTTTCATAAAGGGCCTTTTTGGGTATCAGGTATTTGTTGCTTGACACTTTAAATTTTCCAACTTTCCCAAATTTTAAAACTTTTAAAACGATTTTATAATGGTCGCTATTTTCTAACTTTCCGCCCAACCCACATCTGTTAAAATTTAAATCCTCTTAGTTTGTCAAT
Organism: Chionoecetes opilio; assembly: GCA_016584305.1. NCBI lineage: Eukaryota > Metazoa > Arthropoda > Malacostraca > Decapoda > Majidae > Chionoecetes > Chionoecetes opilio. The sequence goes on from JACEEZ010017110.1 coordinate 30,838, forward strand.
CTAGGAAATATTATCTCCTCTAGGAGGCTCCTTGATTGCTTGGCTTAGGAAGTTTTCCTGGATTAATTTAAAAAAATTCATCTGCGTCGTTTTCCCCCTTTTAAACAAAATCCCAGTTATATTCCCAAGATTAAAAAACTCCCACCCCGAAAAGCGATTATACCCGCAAGCCTTTTTTAAATTTTTCCCCCTATATGAGCTGAAATCCCCCTTTACTTAAGTTTGGAGGGGGGGCCCATACACTACACCAAAAACTATTTTCTCAGTTTCCTCCGTAACCTCTACCCATATAGGGGCTCTATGCTATAAACTGTTTTTTTTAATATTTTTAACACAACATGCAATGTATCTCTTGCATAAAGCGCAAATCCCCCAACCCCGCCTGCCCCACTCTGTCCTTTGGGAAAAGCCTTTTACACAGCTATCTCGAAACCCCCGGGTCAAAAAACCCGGGGGACATATCCAACCAGGGTTTTTGGGAATGTATTTTTTCAAAATCCTCCCACCTTTTTTATCCCCTTCAGGAAAATTCTTGTTTTAAAATTCCCCCTACAGTTTGTATAGTAAACCTTCAAGTAACTCCTCTTTTTTTTGTTTCCTTTTCCCTTTATTTTTTAATTTAAAACCCAACCCCCTCCCCCTTCTAGAAAAAATTTAGGTTTCTCTCTTCTGAAACTCCTCCCAGTGTCGCAAGTTCCCTTTTGCCCTACCCCCGTGTCTAATCCCCGGGTTTTCATCTTAAAAAAAGGGATGCAGTGATTCTACCTCCCTTTCAAGGGAATTTTGGGCAAGATTGAAATCCCTTTTTCGAAAAAATTTTAACCCCCTCCCTTTCGGAGGCGGGGGTTTTCCCCCAAAAAAGGGTCCCCTTTTTTTTTTTTTTTTTTTTTACCCTATGGGCCTATAGGCCTGTAGGCAGTTTGGGGACCCAAAGGGGTTGGTGGTAGTCTTTGGAGCTTAAATTTAGGAAGTGATGTTTTTTTCCTCGCCCGTGGGGGCGCAGGCAGGATTTTTAAGTGACGCTGTTTATTAGGGGGGCCCATGGACCCCCCTGTGCCCCCCCCGATGCACTTTGGGAATCGAAGGTAGAGTTTAGGGGCAGGGCATGGGGGGTTTTCTTTGGCCCCCCGGGGGCGGTGCAAAAAAAGGTTTTGGGTTTTTCGGGGGATCGAACTCGGGTCACCCAGAACGCTTTGTCGAAGAATAACCACTTCCCCCTACCCCCTTCCAAAGTTTTCGACAAAGGCCCAAAACCCTTGGCTTTTTGGGGAAATGCCAGCCGGCTTTCAGAGTAATAGCCCTGGGGGTACCAAAGTGTTTAAAAATAGCTTTTCGGAAGGGGGCACCCCAAAACCCCCAGGGAACCAACCTGTCCCCAACTTTTCCTACAGCTTCCTTGAAAAGCCCCGTAGCAATTCCCCACTTCTTCACATCCCAAAACGGGTTTTCCCCAGCGCTAGGCAGAAAGGGGGGGTTTTCCCTTGGTCTGCCAAAGCACTCCAAAATATCGTATCATTAACATAACCGATCCCCTTCCCGGGGTTTTAACCCCACCGACTTCTTTCGCATCTCTTTTTCTTCACCCAAAAACCCGCCCGGGCAAGATGCCTAATCGACTGTCAAAAAAAAACTAAATTTTAAACCCTTTGGGGATTTAGTATAACTAAACCCTTCCCTTTCCTCCTTTTCTTTCCCCTTGCAGCCCCCAGAGTACCTGAAATGAGTTTGGGGACACAGCATGGGCATGTTTACCTTTTTCTCCTTCGGGGAGGCTCCATGATCAATACCTTCCGTCACCAAATCCCTGGTGGGCTTACTAGGGAACCCCCCCATTAGTAGTAGCCCCAGGCAAGGGCTCCCCCTGGTACCCCTCCCGGTACATCCCCCCGCATCAGCCCCTCCCCTCCCTCCACCCGGGGCCTCCACCTCCACACTTAAAATAATTGTATCTTATTCCTGCTTCCCCACCGGGGGGGCCTTTTAAAACGTTTTTCTTCATTATCCCAAAATACCTTTTCGGTCTTGAAAACGATCCAAAAATTTGACTTGGGTTTCCCCTCCCCACACCCTTCCCCTACACTCCCCCCGACCCTTCTCCTCCTTCTACCGCCCCCTCTTTTTTACCCAGACTCCGCTCCAAAACCCTTTTCCTCTACCTTTTTCCCCCCCCTTTCACCCCCTCCCCCAACACCCCCCCACGAAAAAAACAACACCCCTTTGCCTTTAGCCCTGTCGACGCTAAACCCTTTTAGCAAACGCCATTTTAACCAAATCTGACCGGGTACACACAAAACCCGGGAAACCCGATAGGAGCCCCGTCTTGGGCTTGACAAACAAAAACCTCAACTTCCCCGAAAATTAAGGGGAAGGAAGGGAAGGAAAGGGTGGGGTTTGGGGAAGGGAAAAAAAGGGAAAAGGGGGGGGGTTGAGGTTTTGGAAAAAAAAGGGGGGACCATGTTGGGGGAAGAAAAGGTGGGGGGGAAAGGGGGGTTTTGGTTTAGGGGAGGGAAAAGGGGGAGCCTGGGGTAAGAAAGGGAAGGGGGTTTAAAGGTTTTGGGAAGGGAAAGGGGGAACCAGGGGGGGGTAAGGGTGGGGGAACCCGGGGGAAGGTGGGGTAGGGGGAAAAAAGGGTGGGGTAAAAAAAGGGTGGGGTGGGGGGGGGAAGGGGGGGGTTATAGGGAAAAAGAATTGGGAACCCAGATTTTGGGGTTTTAGAGGGAGGGTTTAGCTTTAGAAAAAAAAGGGGAGCAGGCTGGGGTTTTGAGGGGGGAAGGGGGGTTGAGGGTTTTAAAGGGAAAAAGGGAAAGGGGGAATAGGGTTGGGTAAAAAGGGAATGGGGGTTTAGCTTTAGGGTAGAAGAGGGGGCCCGGCTGGGGGTAAAAAGGGGTTTGGGAGGGTTTTAGGGAAAAAAAGGGGGGCTAGGGTTGGGATAAGAGGGGGAAAAGGGGGGACTAAGCTGGGGTGTGAGGGGGGAGGAGGGTTTTTAGGAAAAGGGGGGGGACTAAGCTGGGGTAAGTAGGAGGGACGTTAAAAGGGGGGTTTTTTAAAAGGGCTCGTTTTAGCGAAGGGACACAAAAAAGTTTATAATTTTTAAAACTTTCCCCATGATAGAGGCTTTTTTGTTTTTGAATATTGTATGCCGTTTTAAAACCCCAAGTATCGTAGGAAATTTTTAAAATCAAAGCTAGAAAAAATTTCATAATGCCTAAAGGTGGAAATAAAAGAGAGGGCGAGAGAGAGAGAGAGGAGAGAGGGAGAAAGAGAGAATCGGAGAGAGAGAGAGAGAGAGAGGAGAGAGGGGGAGAGAGAGAGAGAGAGAGAGAGAGGAGAGAGAGAGAGAGAGAGAGAGAGAGAGAGAGAGAGAGAGAGAAGAGAGAGAGAGAGAGAGAGAGAGAGAGAGAGAGAGAGAGAGAGAGAGAGATGAGAGCGAGAGGAGAGAGGAGAGAGAGAGAGAGAGAGAAGAGAAAGATGGAGAAGAGACGGAGAGAGAGAGAGAGAGAGAAGATGAGAAAAAAAAAACAATGGAGGAAGAGGAGCGAAAAAAATGTAAGGAGAGAGAAAACAGACAAAAAATTTGAGGGAGAACATAAAAATACTATAAATGAGGCTCCCGCATTAGAAGGGCCGCTCGCGCCATTCTGCCAAAACCGAGATAACTATGTATACACTCATTGCGGTCTTAACGTTCGCCCAGGGAGTGGATGAGTGCCCTGTCAGTAGGTCAAACATCTATACAAGGAGAAAATAAATATTATGTCTAGCGACCATCAGGCGTAACACGCTGCGAGCATATAGTCGTGTTAGAAGGGCTGCTCATCCAGGATGATAGCCGTTATAATTCGGAAAATTTTCTGGGCAATTCCGTATAAGATAGCGGCTCACTCCAGTGCAGGGAGCATCGGCCATCAGAGCCCTCGCCTCCCCTCTGATAACGTGGACGCATAACGGATACATACATACCCGTTGCTGCATGACGACCGGAACCTCTCAATAAACTTGCGTAAGGTCAATGGATAATCATTCTACTCTTCACCCACTGGTGAGTGTTCAGTATTAATTATTATTATTATTATTAATATTATTATTATTGTTATTATTATTATTATTATTATATTATTATTATTATTTATTTATTTATTTATTTATATATATATTTTTTTTTTTTTTTTTTTTTTTTTTTTACTACTACTATTATTTGTATATAAGGGTTAGCGGCTACAGTCATTGGCGGGGAGGGGCCAGTGGACTGTTGTCTGTGAAAGGCAGAACTTGTCTTTTCACCTCACAGTTCCAATAGGGATGGAGGTAGTTAAAAAAATAATTAATAAAAAAAACATTACAACTGCTACTTTTTTTTTAGTAGTAGGGATAGTAATAATAGTAGTAAGTTTTTTTTTTAATATTTACTACTACTACTACTACTACTACTACTACTACTACTTTTAATACTACCCCTACTACTACAAAAGGGTAACTGGATGAGCGGCCCTTAAGCCATTGCACAGTTTTCTCACCATTTTTCCAATTTATGTTATTGTTAATATTGTTATTTGTGTTTTTATGTTCCAATATTCACGAATTATCATTATTGTGCAGTATTCAGAGAAAAAACGCACTCAAACTTTGGTGAACTTCCGAAACCATAACACAGTAGGCAAAAATATGCAAAAATTAGGTAGTGAATATCACGATCTCGAAAATTTTTTGAGACCATCATGATTTTGATGTCTACCGGTCATTTTGAGACTAATTTCATTGTCATAGCATATATAATAAGAAAGTTATGGTTGTCGGAAGTTCGCCAAACTTTGAACGCATTTTTCTCACTTTTTTTTTTGGCGCGAGCGGCCCTTCTAATGCGGGACGCCTCAAATATTAATAGTAATTATAATGTAAGCCTTCCTTCGTGTCCAGTACTTGTGCTATACAAGGTCGATTTAGTACTAAGCATCACCTTTTTTCAATTTTCTGATCAAGAAGGTTTTGTTTGGTTCGTGTTTTCACCCAGTTAAGGTCACGATTTTGCTTGGTTCGGGTTTTCACCCATTTTGAAGTCAAAGTTTTGTTTGGTTGGGTTTTTTCCCAACCCATTTTTATGTTAAGGTTTTGTTTAGTTTGTGTTTTCACCCTTTTTGAAGTAAAGGGTTTTTGTTTGTTCAGGTTTCACCCATTTTGAAGTCAAGATCTTGTTTGGTTTTTCATGTTTTAAACCATTTTGAAGTAAAGGTTTTTATTTGGTTCGTGTTTTCACCCCTTGTGAAGTCAATATCTTTTTGGTTCTGTTTTCAGCATTTGGAAGTCAAGGTTTTTTTTGGTTCATGTTTTCCGCCTCGTCGGAGATCGCATCAACATCCTCACGCTTCCTGTTGCCCGGGGCAGAGATTGAAGAAGAAGCATTAGTGAAGCATTATGAAGCATTAGTGAAGCATTTGGGAAGCATCAAGAGTACCTAGTCCGCTCTAAGCCACTCGCATAATAGTTCCGGACTAGCTTAACAGCTTCGCCCTAATAGAAAAAGCTTAATGGATTCTACGGGTAATTAGACTCAGATTAATTATGACGCAGTATTTAGACGAGTGTTTTTTATTTTAGTTATAGTATAGTTAGCGATAGTTAAATAGTAGTAGTAGTATAAAAGTATAACTAGGAAATAGACGTCCACCTAATAATGTGGAAAAGTGTCCAAGCTCGACAGGCTAAAATCAACTTTTTAAATACCCTCACCTTAATACTTCTTTACAACCTGACCTAACCCAACCCAACCTTTGCCATCCCCTTCTTTGATTTTCTTTTTTTTTACAAAGAAAAGAAAAGTGCCCAAAATTTTTCTAGAAAAAAGTTTAAAAAAAAAATTCATAAAAAAATGGTGTGGTGATGGCGGTGGTGGTGGTGGCGGGTGGTGGTGGGGGTGTGGTGGTGGTGGTGATGGTGGTAGTGATGGTGGTTGTTGTGGTGATGGCTGGGGGTGGTGGTGATGGTGATGGTGGTGATGATGGTGGTGGTGGTGATGGTGGTGGTGGTGTGGTCGTGGTGGTGGTGTGGTGGTGGTGGTGGGTGGTGGGGGTGTGGTTGGTGGTGGTTGGGTGGTGGTGGTGGTGGTAATGGTAGTGGTGGGGTGATGGTGGGGGGGGTGGTGGTGGTGGTGGGGTGGTTGGTGGGTGGTGTGGGGGGTGGGTGTGGTGGTGATGGTGATGTGGTGGGGGTGGTGGTGTGGTGTGGGGGTGGTGGGGGTGGTGGTGGTGGTGGTGTGGTGTGGTGATGCGGTGGTGGTGGTGGTGGTGGTGGTGGTGGTGGTGGTGGGTGTGGGGTGTGGTGTGGTGGTGGGGGTGGTGGTGGTGGTGGTGTGGTGGTGGTGGTTTGGGGGTGGTGGTGGGTGGTGTGGTGGTGGTGGTGGTGGTGGTGGTGGTGGTGGTGGTGTGGGTTTGGGGGTGTGGTGTGGTGGTGGTGGTGGTGGTGGTGGTGGTGGTGTGGTAGTTATGGTGGTGTGGTGGTGGTGGGGTGGTGGTGGTGGGGTGTGGTGGTGGTGGTGGGGGGGGGGGTGGGGGTGGTGGTGGGGGGTGGTGTGGTGGTGTGGGGGTGGTGGTGGTGGGGTTGGTGGTAGGGGGGTAGTGGTGGTGTGGTGGAGTGGTGTGGGGGGGTGGTGTGGTGGTGGTGGTGGGGGGTGGTGGGGGTGGGTGGTGGGGGTGGTGGGGGTGGTGGTGGTGGTGGTGTGTGGTGGTGGTGGTGGTGTGGGTGGTGTGGGTGGTGGGGGGTTGGTGGTGGTGGTGGTGGTGGTGGTGGGGGGTGGTGGTGGTGGTGGTGGGGTGGGTGGTGGGGGGTGGGGGTGGTGGGTTGTGGTGGGGGTGGTGGTGGTGGTGGGGGTGGTGGTGGGGGGGGGTGGTGGTGTGGGTGGTGGGGGGGTGGTGCTGGTGGTGGGGGTGGTGGTGGGGGTGGTGGGGGGGGTGGGTGTGGTGTGGTGTGGTGGTTGGTGGTTATGGGTGGCGGCGACGCTCAGAGCCTCAAAACCCTGTGTTTGAAAAACTACGAAAAAATTTTTATTTCCACGATAATGCACTACTTTCGCCACTGCACTAATTCGCCGGGCACAAAAATTTTACAAAATTTTAAATAATGCTAAAAGCCCCCTCGTTTGTTGGATATGATTTAAGAGACGAGTTAAATTCTGCGCAAATTCCCTTACCTTCTTTCTTTCTTGCTTAAAAAAGTCAAAGAAGAAAAAAAGAAGAATTCGTAAAAAATTTTTTAAACCATATGACCCCCTGTTTTCGGCAATAATAGTATTTTTGTTTTGTGGACTCAATAGCCGCTTGGGGAGTAAAAAAGGATTGGGTGGGTTTCGAACTGGGAAGGGTTTGATGAGGATGGATTCGAGTGTTGGTACGATCTTGAAATGTTTGGCACCACTTTTTTATTCTTTGGGGTCATGTGTGTGTGGTGTGTGTTGTGTGGGGGGTTTTGTGTGTATTCACACATGGTCTTTTCCACGCGAGCCGGACTCGCGATCGCCAGTTTCACCCTCCAGAGCGAGCCGGAGCTCATAATTACAGATCTTTGGGTAATGGTGGGACCTCACACACCACACACGACATACCTCCATCCCCTTGCGAAAAGGGGGAAAAGTACCGCCCGAAATTTGTCATGAAAAAAACCCGGGGCAGTGAAGACTCGAACCGCTAATACAGGGAAAGGCGCGCAAAAGCTCTATTTAAAGCTATTCAAAGCTATCTACTTTACCATCGGCGGTTTTTTGGTGTGTGTGTGTTTTGTGTGTGTGTGTGTGTGTGTGTGGGGGTGTGTGTGTGTGTGTGTGTGTGTGGTGTTCCCTTCCCTTACCCCCCCCCAAACTGCCTCTCCAGCATCTCCCGAGCTCCCGTATCTCTCAGCCCCCTGCCTCCCGCCTCCAGTTCTCTTCCCGCACCGTGGACCAGGGGCCCCAAGGGTATTGGCGGGAGACCCTGCCCGGGGATGACGGCCCCCCAAGACCCACCCAGTGAGGGTTTTTTTTTCCCTTTCAGCAAGAAAGATGATGGGCAACCCTCGTGGTGGTGCTGGCGTGGATAGCCTTCCCCGCCAGAAGGACCCGCGGGACCCCGCGGGGCACGGCGGGGGGCCCCGCGACAGTGGGGTCCGGGGGGTTTGCCGGCTGGGGCCCTTGCAGCGTCCCAGCGCGGTGAAAATGCAGGGCCTGCGCGGCCCCGCAAGGGGTGGTGGTGGAGGTTCGTTCCGCGTTGGGATCCTTCCTGACGGCACGCCAGGGAGGGGGGAGCGAGTGCCTCGAGACGCACCGCGAGCAAAACAGCAGACCTACTGGGCTATGCCAGACCGCCCGTAGGGCCCGGGCGGCGGTTGGCCCCCCTCGCACTCATGCTCAGGATAGCGTGGGGTTTCCCGAAGCACCAAACTCCCCCAGGGCGACACCCGCACTTTTGCGCCCGACACCGAAAATGGCGGCAGCTGGCGTCCCCATCCCGGCCTGAGGGGCTGGTGGGGATCGGCCCCCAAAAGGAGCGGACAGCGTGATGCGCCGCGATTCGCTGCCTTTGGGTGTCTAGTGTCAAAATGAGACATCCAAGGGGATGGATGGAACACAAAGGGATGGCGCCCCCTTGGTGTTACCAAATTTTCTATGTATCGGGGCAGACCAGCGCGAGGAGTTCCTTCCCCTGCCGTGTACTGAGACCCACGCCCGCCCAAGCCCCGTGTGCGGATATCAGCCCCCAAACCTTTTCCTGACTTCCTCTGCCTCCCCCTCTGCCCGCCCGGGCCTTTTCCAACCCCCTTTTTCCTGGGCCCCGAATCAGAGCAAGTCCCTCCCCTCAAACCCCCAACCCCCCAGCCCGGACAAACCAACCCCCTCGACCACTTCGCCCCCTCCCCTAAAAGGGGTTTTGGCGCCACAGACCCCGCCAAGCCCCCCCGCTAAGACTCCTCCGCCAACGATGTCTCCCCCTTTCGTGTCTTCCCCCTTTACCTATACCCTCGACACCACTACGGCCACTACCCGTCCCCGTCCCCGTCAAATCCCCCTCCCCTTTTCCCCCACCTTGATGCCCCTTGTATATCCCCCCCTGAACATTTCAAGTCCCCCCCCCCCCCGGGGTCCCACCTTAAAATCCCTCCCCATGCAATTTCCCCTCCGGGAATTTGTTCCGACTCGTAATCGCAAAAAGGGTACCCGTCTCCCGTAACCCCTCTGAAATATTCTTTCCCTTTTCGGAATCCCCAACCCGGGGTACCCTTTTTCCCAGCCCGCAACCCCCAAACGGGAAATTTTTCCTGTCGCATTCCGCCCCCCCGCGAGGTTCCCTCCCCTGGCAATCCCCTGCCGCTCATGTCACTTCGCGCTCCCCGCCGCCACATTTAAAGGGTATGGCACAAACCCGCCGTGACAACCCCCCGCCCAAACCCTTTATCCCCCAACCCCGGCCCGGCAAACCCCGGGGCGGGCCCCCCCTGAGGAGGACAGGCTGGGCGAGGGAAGGGCTGGGAATGTAGATTCTCACATAATATTTCTTTCTTTTATTAATAATTTAGTATTAACAATATATCATTTCTATAAAACCATCACAAAAAAATTTTCACCGATCCACCTTTCTATATAAATTTTTTTTGTTACTTTATGTAAGAGTGAAAAACCAGGGAAATAATAAAGTTCCTGAGAGTATCAAAGTTTCCTCAAAGTCTAAGAATTTTTACCCTAAAATTTGCCCCGAAGTGAAATCTTTTAAAGGGGCACCCGTTTGGGAGGAAACAGAGAAGGTCACGACTCCCCACAGCTTGCCTGTGGACGCCTCTTACCCCTTTCTTTTCCTTCAATTCCCCCTTCAGTTTTCCTTTTCTTCCCTTAACCTTCATAAAAATATGGTGACTCGCAAAGGTTCATGGGTTTTTTTCGCTTTTTTTTTTTTTTTTTACTCTCAAAGAACTGGTCAAGGCCAAAAAAAAAAAATTTTAAAAAAAACCCCCCTATCCGTAGTCCCTATAAAGAATACAGTAAAAGATTTCAGTAAGGGGGGGGGGCCAGCATAGTTTTGGGAGTGACATAATGACTCTCCTTACGGGGGGCGTAATGGGGTGAAAGGATGTTAGTTTATGTGGGGTAAAATGAAACACCGTTTGTTTAGTTTTTTTTTCTATTTCCCCCAAAATTTTTATATTTTTTTTTACTCCTCCTTTTTTTCTTGTTAACTTGAACGCTTAACTTGTAGCCTTTCCTTCTCTTATTTTTTTTATATTTTTGTTTACCTCACCCGTTTTTCAATCAAAACCAGTCCCTTTTTTTTGTACACCTCAGGTTTTTTCGAAAATTTATATCCCACCCTCATTCAACCTTTCCATTTCCATTATTATCTGCACTTCTTTCATGCAAAAAGAAGGGAAGAAAAACACATGAAGAATGAAGAAAAAAAAACACAGATGGAAAAATATACCCTTTAAAACTAAAAAAATCCCTTTTGGACTCACATCGCTGGGGGGGATACTTGTTAAGGGGTTTACAAAAAAAAAGTCTGGTTTCAAATTTTATGGGTTCTGTGTTTGTTAAGGAAGATGTAAAGTGAGGCAAGTTAGTCAGATGAGATTAGATGAACACCCCCCTTCCTGCACGCAACCACGTTTTTATGCACGCAAACAACCTATCTCACAACAACACCCCACGCCAACCCCAAACACACATTAAAGGGTACTCGTAGTGTACGGTTTTTCACGCTCGGTTCACAACGGAAGTCCCCCGGGTTCGATCCCCGGGCGGAGCGGAGCCCGATGGGGGGTTTTTTTAAATTGAGCCCTGTCCACCCGCAGTGAATGGGTACCGGGTGTTAGTCGGAGGTTTTGGGGACCCGCCCCCCGGGGGGGTGACTTCGGCCAGCCGTAAGCACCTAGGATGAATGATAAAAAATGTAGAAAATGGTGACGGGACCATACGGTGTAGCTCAGGCCTGTGAAATACTAGATGAATGCACACACACACACACACACACACACACACACACACAACACACACACACACACACACACACACCCCCACACACATACACACAGTCCACGCACACACACACACACACACATCTAAGGTACTTCCGTAATTAAATTATGAAACGGATCCAAAACTCAGAAACCTCAAATTACACATCTTTCTTGTTCCCTATTTTTCTTCCTCACATCATAAAACGTCCTTTTCTTGATGTTCCTCGACGAAGCATCTCAAATTATTTGAGAAAAAAAAGATAAGTAAAAAAAAAAAAAGTCTTCCCCCACTCCAGTCAGAAGATTGCAGGTCTTTTTTCTAAGCTTTTATCAGTAATGGTTTTTGGTAAGGGAAAATAAATATCTAGTTTAAGGGCAGTTTCCGCTCCTCAATTGGGTGGTTAGTATACAGAATGGAAAGAAAGAAAGGTGAGTAAGTAAGAAACTTTTTCAATAAAAATTCAAATTTAGTTTTAATGAGTTTATACAGAAGAAAGATTTAAATTTGTAGTCTGTGTTTTGTGTGTGTGTTTTGTGTGTGGTGTGTGTGGTGTGTGTGTGTGTGTGGTGTGTGTGTTGTGTTGGTGTGTGTGTGGTTGTGTGGTGTTGGTATGTGTTTGTGGTGTGTGTGGGGGGTTTTTTTTTCCAGCTTTTATATTAATAGAAATTGTTTTATCTTTCCCAAAAAAAATATTACGTACAAATTTTCAAGTTGCGGGGTATTTTTTTCCATCCTTTTAGCCTTGTGTGAGGGTTTGGAGGGGAGGGGGAGGACCCTTTTGTCTTTACTATCCATTTTCCCCAGTTTGATTGAAAATGAAAAATGAATAATAAAAATATATAAAAATAAAAATAGCAGTAAAAAAGATTACTTACACAAACGCCCTTTTAATTAACAAAAGAGAGCCTCTTTTCTTCTTTGTTTTTTCCCTTTTGTTCTTTGTTTCCCTCCTTTTTCCTATCTTTCCCCCTTATTTTTTTATTTTTTCATTGTTACTTTGAATTATAGTAAATTATTTTTTTTTTTGTAGAGTTTATAAACTATTAGTTTTATATCATCATACTTTCTTTTATCATTGCTTTCTATTATGAAATCATCATTTTTATTCCCTCCTCCTTTTCCCTCCTTTTCCCTCCTCTTCCTCCTCCCCCCTTTTTTCTTCTCCTCCCTTCCCTGTCCTCTGCCCCCTTTTTGGGGCGGCTGGTCAAGTTCAAGCCCCTTAACTGTTGGGTGAAGGGCGTGACGTCATTAAGGGGTGGTGCCTTAGCCCCTTGTGACATCCTCAGGCGGTTTCGTAACAACCGAAGCGGCCCGGAAAAAAAAACAAAAAAAATCGGACATTCCGATCGGGTTTTTTTCCCGTCGTAAATTTTTTTTTTATCCTTTTTTGGTTTGGGTTAGAATAACTTCATTACTTAGTTTATAGTTATTGAGGATTATTAAATGGTGTGTTCGGGTGTGTGTGGGGGTTGTGTGTGTGTGTGGTGTGGGGGTTGTGGGGGGTTTTGTGTGTGGTGTGTGTGGTGTAGGCGGGGGGGTTTTGTTTTGTGTGTGTGTGTGTGCTGTGTGTTGTATGGTGTATGTGTTGTGTGGTTGGGGGGTTGTGGGATGTGTGTATGTGTGTGTGTGTGGTGTGTGTGCGTGTGTTGTGCTTTGTGGATGTATGCCGTGTGCGTGTGTGTGTGCGGGTTTGCGTCATGCGTGCGGCGTGCGTGATGCGTCGAGTTCTCATAAAAACATGCAAAAACGCCCCACTTTTTTGCAAAATCGTTTTTTTAAGGTTTTAAATTTGTGCAGTAAAGGGGGGGGGAAGGACATGAATAAAAGTGGGAAGGGGGGGAAGAAGGAAAAAGAGGAAGAAAGTGGGGGGAAAAGGGGAAGAAAGTGGGGGAAAATATGAAAAAAGTGGGGGAAAGAGGAAAAAGTGGAGAAAGAGGAAAAAAGGGGAGGTAAAGAATAATAAAGGGGAGGAAAAAAGGGAAGAAAGTGGAGGAAAGAGGAAGAAAGGGGGGAAAAGGGGAACAAGTGGAGGAAAGGAAGTAAGAAATGGATGATAGAGAAAGAAAGTAGAGGAAAGGGGAAAGAAAGGGAGGAAAAAGAAAAAAAAAAGGGAAAAAAGTGGGGGAAAGGGAAGAAAGGGAATGAAGAGGAGAAAGTGGGGGAAAAAGGGGAAAAAAGGGAGGAAAAAGAAGAAGAAAGTCAGGAAAGAGGAGAGTGTTTATAAGTTAAAGCTTAGACATTTTTTTTATCACCTTTTTGACATGACTTGTAACGATCGGTAATCCTTCTCCCCCTCCCCTTTTTCCCCTCCCCTAATCCCTCCGTTCACCGCACTTCAAATCCCCCTTGAATCCCCACCTTTAAATTTAAATTAAGATCTTACCTTGAAATCCCCTTTAAACCCCACTTTAAAAATTCACCTTAAAAATTAACTTTAAATCTCACCCAAATTTTTCCCTTTTAACTCCCTTAAAACTCACCTGAACATATCAAATATTATCTTTAAAAATCTCCCCCGTTTATTATTTCACGCCATTAATTCATAAAAGTATTACGTATTAGAAAAAGCAAACGAAAATCTGAATATATTCAAAATTTTTGATTATGGGTTTTGTGGTGTGTGTCTAGCTCACCCTTGATTAGTCGAAAAATGAAAAAAATTAAATGAGTTTAAACGGATTTAAAGCGACATGATGTAGCAAAATGGGAAAGCGAAAATTAAATCGCCGCGAATGTACTACCCCCCCGTGACTTTTTTAAAAGGGAGAAGGGGCGTAACCCTTTAAGGGGGCGCGCACGTATGGGTCATTTTCTTTGTAGTAAAGGGTTTTTTTCCCTTTTTTTTTTCCCTGTTTTGAGTTGCAGGTGGGAAATTCTAGAGCACTGGAAAAAAATAGCCTGCGGCTCCCTCCTGCTCCCACCTAAAAATACCAAAAAGGAG
>JACEEZ010017111.1:0-25000 GCA_016584305.1 Chionoecetes opilio
GATACCTTGTAGCTAGCACTAACTAAGGATACTTATCAGTTGGGTAGGAGATATGTTGGGTTGAATGACTTGATTATTACTGCACGAACATGGCACTCGGCGTAGCGCGGCGTGATCAGAGCCGAAGGTGAACGGCAGAGTTGAAGTGTTTTGGTTTCAGGCGTCAGGGGGGCTATCAACCAGCACTGACGCAGCGGGATAATCGCAGTGTTGATTTTAACACGTCCTTTAGTTTTTCACTTATATACAAGTGTATATAGAACTTTTTTATTTAATCTTAGAAGCTCAACAAGAGGTCCCGCTATGTTGGGAATCGAAAGTGTTCTGAATTGCTGTCAACCGCGGCGGCAGTGGCCGCCACGAATATAATAAAGGATCTACGTGTTAAGTTATCGGAGGTGCAAATAATATAACGACGGCTAATGGCCAGTCGTTTCTAATTAAGGTGATAATATAAGTTGATATTGATTAATACCACTGGGAATTTATCATATCCTAATACTTATAGTTTACTTAAATGACCTTACTCTACCCAATACCAATATAACTATAATATAATATATTATATATTATATATATATATATATTATATATATATATATATATATATATATATATATATATATATATATATATGCATGGATGTAGGGTTAGACCTGTTCAGAAAACAATTTTTTCCTATTTTTATACCCCCCTGCAAGGTTTCCCATGCTTTTTGACCTGGAAAAGCCGAAAATCACAACCATTTTGAGTTAAAATGTCAGGAGCTTTTGCCTCATTGGACCTCAAGATATTAAGCCCGCGACAGTAGAAAAGCGCCTAATTTTGCCTTCCGCCAGATTTTTTTTCACCTGAGGCTTTTGTTACAATTGGGATTAGAACAACAAATTGGGTATAAATTTTGAAGCATTTTTAATATTATTTCTGAAAAAACAATCCAAGTAAACATTCAAGAAAAAAAGACACATCATATCCAGAAAAAAAGCAAAATTTTCTGAAAATTCATATAAATTTCATAAATATTACAATCTTGACATCAAAAAATGGTGACAAAGACTCTAAAAAACTATTTTCAAGTGGCAGAAAAACTCTATTGTCTAGGTCAGAAGGACACTTCACAGTCATTTTTTCAGAGTTTGCTTCTTGAAGCTATCAAATCGCTCACGGTTGTATTCCACAGTTTGAAGAAGGTACTGTTTTTGCTGAGAATATGTGGTAATGATGTTTGCGAAATCAGTCATCATCTTGACTCCCGCTCAGCAATGTCATTAAACTACTTTTACATTGCTGACATATTCCAGGGCCTTGCTGTAGTCATCACTCCTTGGCCATGTCGCCACGGGTTTTGCAGAAAGCCAGTCATACTCAATGCCAAGGGTGTCAAGCAGAAGAGACTCTCTGGACCAACTAGATCAGCCAGAGTCGTCTTGGCTGTAACCTGAGGGAACATAGGTTTCCCTCGTCTGAAGCTATCTGGCTTCTCAGTGGCGTGCAGCTTGGCAGCAATGTCCTGCTTCTCTTTGTCACTGAGTCTGCTACCAAAGAGAGCGAACGGCACAACCTCCTGTGTCAGGTACCACTTGTGGTTTTCAAGTTTTTGTAGCACTGCCTGAGCAATCTCTGGATCTTTTTCTCTTGAACTTCATCATGTCCTTCATGAACTGCAGATCATTTGCAGGAGCATCTGCAGCAAGTGTAGATGACATCCACATGGGTGTATAAAACAGTCCTGGGAAAGAGGTTGAGGCGTTCCAGCTTCACAACAGTTTCTTCATCGTACTCCAGCTGCTCAGCAAACATGAAAAATCTTCATAGAATACAGGTTTCTGGCCATCCACCTGGCCTGATGAATGGCTCCAGGACGACTCCAGTGGATTCCGGGGAGGCGTGTCTCCAAGGACGATCAGTGTAAGCTCAGCCATCTCACGGTAGTCAGCTCTAGGAGCTTCTCCGCCCTCGGGATTTCCTGTAGTTTTTTCCTTGCACTCTTTCTCTTTTTATTCAACCATTTTTGTCTGATGGACAGGGTTGTGGGGTGTCTGTGGTAAGATCTGTCCAAACGTCCTTGAAGTGCTTGAACCAAGGATTCTCTGGGCTCTTGACCTTGCCAAACAGATTCTCCCATACAGCACCAACCAGCACTTCTAGAATGTGGTGTCTGCAGGCCAGGTAGAACACCTTCCTGTCAAGCTGTTGCTCCAGAAGCTTGGCGGCTCCCCGATGTACTCCACTGTTGCTGGCCGTTGTGTCAAACACAAGGGCAGTGATCACTCCAGTAAGCCCCCATGCCTCCAGCAAATCCATGGATGCCTCTGCCTGAGCCGTTCCTGTTGAGCTGTCTATCACTGGTACTCCCAGTAGCTTGCCTTCAGGATATGCAGGTGGTCCTGAGACAAGCACAGCCATAGTCTCTGACGTGGTCCCAGGATCACTTCCCAGGACATCTCTCAGCATCTTGCCATCCCAGTGGAGAGCAGCATACTTGGGGAGGGTCCTCGCTAAATGCTGCCATGTACTCCTGGCTGATGTGGTACCTTGTCAGCATCCTGTTCCGTCTCGTTGTTGAGGTTGAGATGACAAACTTGTCCAGGTCAGCTCCACCAGCCTCAATGTAGCAGAGACTAAGGGTTCACTTGATTGTCAGACAATCCCAGACGATCAGCGGTACTGCAGATGTCAACATACTCCATGACCCTCCTGGGAAAGGTGAGAGTCACAGTGTCTTGGTGATGTGAACATCCAGGACGAGGTTGTGGTAATTCCATGTCCTCTGCATTCCCCTTTACTGTCGGTTGGGTCAGCCCAGGTAGACACATCAGCAGCAGTCCTTCGCTGTGTGGCAGCTGAAAAATTGTAGAAATTTTGTGACAAATTCATATCTTGTTCCTCTCTCTGCTGCAGTCTTGCAGCCCTCTCTGCTTGCTGCTAGGACCGTGACTCAAATATCTTGTCATGACCAGACATGTGGGCCTTTCTCTCTGTCTTCTGATCCTGGTAGAACCTGATGTCCTTGTCCTTCTTCTCCCCTTTATAGCAGTCGGTTTCTCTCTATTTCCTGGATGGCATCTGAAGCTCCTATGTCGAACAGGCTATCTAATTCCAGGACAAAGGCACTCCTTTTCCCTCCAGGGTCACCTGTTCTACCTTTATTCCTTGGCTAGATCCTGTGCTTTTTTTGAAGTGTCATGAAATGCTGCGCTGCATTGTACTTGGTCATGGTCTTGATCCTAGCCATCTGCCAGAATGGGATGATAGCCTCCACTGTTTCATTGGCGAGGTCTTGATGCTTAGGATTCCCTGTTTTTCTGGCAAACTCTGGAGATGGAGGAAGTACTGGAAGGCCTGTCTGTTTGGTGGGTAACTGGGAGCCACTGATGCTGGATGATGGGTAGCCGATCAGGAAGGTTTCTGTAGCAGATCTAGTAGCAGGTCGGCGTGACGCTTGTCTCTGGACTGCAGGTGGAGGTTCTGAGATGTCAACTTTGCGTCCTCGGAGCTCCTTGCTTACTGTCATAGTGAAGTTATCTTGTGAAGTATCTCTGGATTTGTTAGCAGGTTTCAACAGATCTGCAACAAACATAACAGACCATTAGATGTCATGCTAAAACCATTGTGAATTTGTGACTAGAGTGAAATAAATTATATTTAGTTTAATTTTTTTGAAAATTTGTCTGTAAATATCATGTAATATTTCCATAAATGTTTCTATGCATTTTGATGTTTCAGTCAGCATCTAATTACTTGCTTTAACCTGCTTATGCCCATTTATTGGTGAAAAAATAGGCGAAAACAAACATCAAAATGCTCCGAAACTGGGGTTCAGAAAACGTGTATAGAATAGAACTTCATGCTTCATGAGGCAAAGGTTCCTGACATTTTGGCTTATAATGGTTGTAAATTTCGACTTTTCCAGGTCAAAAAGCATTGGAAACCGTGCAGGAGGGTATAAAAATAGGAAAAAATTGTTTTCTGAACAGGTCAAAGGATCAGCCAGGGTTTTGGTTTACCGTTGCCGTGTTGCTGCCGAGGCCAAGTACTCAGCGGGGGCTCCGCTTCAAGCGGAACCGACACGGCGCAACAAGGACCTGCACCGGGGGCCTGCAGGGGGATGGTGGTGTCAGCAAATGGGCCATAAAAAAGTGGAGGCGGACTTGCGCCGCAAACTACGAGGCTCCGGCGTGGGAAACAAGACTTGGGGGTCCCTGGTTAAGGAAAAACGGGGGAATCAGCCGCCAAAATTCAATTCCTCCCCTCACCAAGCAGGACGAACAGCGGCTGTCAGCAGCAAGGAGAAGGCTCAGCTGCTGGCTAATTTTCTCTTGCAAAGATGAAGGTGGAGGGCCCCCCGGCAGCCCCCGCCTCGTCTGGAGCAGCAGTGTGAAGAGACAGTCCACAAGGTGGGGGTGACGCGGGGCGCAGGTTCGAGCAAATCCTGCGAGGGCTCGACACCAAAAAAGCCACTGGCCCTGATGACGTCAGCCCGCATTGTTAAAACAGTGCCCCCGGGAGCTGCCCTGTCCCTCTCACCACAGTCTTCACTGCCTGCCTGCAGGAAAACATCGGCCTTTCACGTGGAAGGAGGCTCGAGTGGTTCCTGTTCACAAGAGGAGTTCCAGATCTGACTCCAAAAACTACAGGCCCATCTCCTTGCTGTCTGTGGTGGGGAAAGTGTTCGAGAGGATCGTGGCAGAGGTAATCTGTCATCACCTCAGCGACAACTACCTCCTCTCGGACCAACAGTTTGGGTTCAGCCCCTGGACGGTCCACCTCTGACCTGCTGATGCCCCTACCCCAAAACTGGCAGGACGCCCTGGATGACGGCCAGGACACTGTCGTGGTGGCCCTTGACATAGCGGGTGCCTTTGACAGGGTTTGGCACGGAGGCCTTCTCGAAAAACTCCGAGCAAAAGGCATCCAGGGTGACCTCCTGCTGCTCCTGGGGAACTACCTGCTGGGAAGAACCCTCCAGATTGTCGTTAACGGGCAGGCCTCTGAGACCCTGCCAGTGGAAGCATCAGTCCCAAAAGGGCTCGTGCTGGGGCCAGTCCTGTGGAACATCTACGTGGACGATCTTCTCCAGCAGCTGCCAGCAGTCTCGGCTTACGCTGATGACTGTACTCTCTCCTGCTCCTACCCGCGACATGACAGTGGGCGTGCTGCTGATGAGGTCAATCAGCAGCTGAGTGTTATACAGGAGTGGGGTACACGTTGGCAGGTGAACTTTGCTCCGGAGAAGACACAGGCAATGGTGGTTTCTCGGTCCCCCGCTGCCGGTCCAGCAGTGGAAGGGAGGCTGCGGTTTGGTGGCGTTCCTCTCCAACTCCAGGAAGCCGTCAAGGTTCTGGGAGTAGAGGTGGACCGAGAGCTAAGGTTTGACGGCCACATCAAACACATTGCAAAAAAGGCCTCTCAAAGGGTCTTGCCCTGCGAAGGGTAGCCAGCTTCCTCGACAGGGGAGAGAAGCTCTTGCTCTACAAGGCCCAGATACGGCCTTACTTAGAGTACGCCGCCCTCTCCTGTATGTCGTGTGCAGCCTCGCACACTCGGAGGCTGGACAGCATGAGAGAGGAGAGAGAGAGAGAGAGAGAGAGAGAGGAGAGAGAGAGAGAGAGAGAGAGAGAGAGAGAGAGGCCGTGATGGAGATGGAGAAAGGTGACGGAGGAGAGGAAGGAAGGGCCCGAGAGGTAAAAGATTGTTGATGTTGGAAGAGGATATAACTGTTGCTTCTAAATGTTTACACATAGAAATATTCAATTCTTCAAATTCTGTACATTGATTTTCACTATAGTAAATTTTCCCGTCTGAAAATACACCAGCGGGCCGTCGGAGGGCTGTCGGAGGAAAATTTGCCACTGGTGGCCGCCGTTCGCCGCTCTAATAATGCCTGCGTTGGCCCGCCGGTGATGGTCAGCTGGGTATCATTTCTGATTGGGGAAGAGCAAACAAAGTTAGTTAATGCAAAAAAACCAATTCTTCATCTATCTACGACAAACTTCCAGCTTTAAAGAAGTTAGTGCTGCATGTGTCGAAAAACCATCAGCTTCTATAAATTAGCGTCCTGTTTGGCGTCTGTGTCTTTTTTTCTCTTCCCGTGCTTGCCTGTACAGGGGCTTATCAGCCCCTGTATGGATATGCCTTAGTTTGGTGGGAATCCACCCCATACACTCTCTTAGCTAAACAAAGTTGAGTTTAAAAGCTTTTCGTCCCCGGTAAATCCCCTCCTTTTGACTGACTGTCTCATCCTTAAATCCTATTTCAGGGTGTAACAACGAGTTTCTGCAAATATTGAACAGGTAAAAGAACATGTAATTCTAAGCACAAAATATTCTATAAAACCCTATGCTTTTGAAGCTTCCTTAGACGTGAGATGAAGTTAGAAAAATAGATCGGCCAGTAATTTCACCATGGCAGGTGGTTGCCGCTCGTTGACAAATTTTGAATGGATTTAATCATAATGGTTTTCTAATAATGGAGCATTACATTATCTTATAACAACACAATTGGTTATTAATGGACATGTTATACTAAATAAGCAGTACATGAGAACAGCAGGGCTGTAATAAACAATACTGTAAAAGGCTACATGGCATCGTGTCAGGGAGGGGTAGGATGGAACACGTGACTCAGCTGATCGGCGTGAGCCTCGCAGCCTAGTCCCCTCCTTCTCCCCCGCCCCGACGCATTGGGCCCCTTAGCCTTTTACAGTATTGTTTATTACAGCCCTGCTGTTCTCATGTACTGCTTATTTAGAATAACATGTCCATTAATACCAATTGTGTTGTTTTAAGATAAAGTAATGCTCCATTACTAGTAAACATTATGATTAAATCATTCAAAATGTCAACGAGCGGCAACCACCTGCCATGGGATATTACTGGCCGCGCTAATTTTTCTAACTTCATCTCACGTCTAAAGGAAGCTTCAAAAAGCATATGGTTATAGAAAATTTTGTGCTTAGAATAATGTCTTTCAACTGTATCAATTTTGCAGAAACGTGTTACACCCGTAATAAATTAAAAAAAGGGGGGACAGGGTGGCAAGGGAGGGGGAAAACTCATATGATAATTAATGATATGAAGATTGAAAATTATTCGGGACTTGTGCATGGGAATATTGTTTTTTTTTTTTTTTTTTTTACCCCCCCCCCTCTCTTNATATATATATATAATATATACGTATATTATATATATTATAAATTATATTTATATATATATATATACTTTAAAAATTTATATATTAAAAGTATTTCTAAAATTATATCTTAAAATTACGTATATATTTTAAAATCAAAATTAATCTTAATATATTATAATATATCTAAAATAATAATATATATATCTTATAAAAATATTTTATATCATTATATCCGTATATTATATATATAAAATTATAATTTATATATTATTATATCGAAACCATTCTATTAAAATTATTATATATATATATTACCGTCTTTATTTAATTATTAAAAATATTTATAAAATATCTTAATCTTTAAAACCGTTTTATGTTTTATTTTTATATTTTTCCTTATCTTTTAAAATTTTATTACCCCCTATCTCTTAATTAAATATACGTATTATTTAATTAAATTTCTATATATATATTTACTCTATATAAAAGAACATTTAATATTTTGGGTTTTTAATTTTTTTTTTATAATGTTATAATCTCTTTTCATTTATTTTAATTTAATATATATTTCTATATTAATAATATATATTATATATATAACGTATATATATATAAAATTTAATATAATTTAATATAATCTAAATTATATATATAAAACCTATATATATTACATATATATATATATAAATATTATATATACACGAATATATATATATATATATACCCGTATATAAAAAAATTATATACACAAATAATATAATATAAAAATTTAAAAAAAAATATATATATATAAAATATATATACTTTTATATAAAATAAATATATAAATATATATTTTTAAAATATAATTGGGTTTTATTTTATTTAATATAATTATTATAAAATAATTTTTATTAAAAATTAATATATATAATATATTATATTTTTAATAAAATTTTTAATATATTTTTATAAAATATGGGTTTATATTATTTTTTATGATATTTTTATAATATATATTTTATTTTATATTTTATAATATTTTTATATAAAATTATATATTTTATATATTATATACCCATATATATATATATAAAATTATAAATTTTATTTTAACCCCCTTTTTATTATAATATATATACCTATTACAATTTTCTTTTATTTATTAAGTATATATATTATAATATATACACGTAAATATAAAATATTTAATACACGTATATATATATACACGTTATACACGTAAAATATAAAACCCACGTATATAAAATATATATTTTATCCACGTATATATATATTTATAATATAACACGAAAAATATATATAATATATATATCCACTTATTATAAAATATATATATATATAAAACGTATTTATATATTAATAAAAACTTATATATAAAATATAAAATATATTATAATTATATATAATATAATTTATATATATATATTTTAATTATATATAATATATATATCTTAATATATCTTATATATTATATTAATATAATATAATATTTTATATAATAATATAATAAAATAAAATATATATAATATGCTGGATGAAAGGGTTTTATTGTAGGGGAATTGCGGGGGTAGAAAACACCCCAGGTGGTGACACCCCGGGACACACGTGGGGGGGTTCGGGGGTAGGTACCCGGGTATGGGGGGGGGCCCCCAGAAGGGGGGCCCTATAGGCAGCTTTGGTGTGGGGTTTCAAATCGCGCCCCATTACGGGCGCCCCCGGTAAATTGGAAAATTACCTCCTTACTTGATGAATATGCAAAAGTTTATAAAAATACTCGTGTCGCCGTAGGGATGTATTTGTATTGTTTTTTAACGAGGTTTGGGGGCTAAGACAAACGAGTCCGGCCAGCAGCGATGCCGCAAATGTGAGTGGACCGACCACCTCTAAGGGTGGCTGTGAGTGAATGGGCTGAGGTCCGCGGGCCGCGGGCTTGACCTTGCGGGCCCTTTCCCAAACAATTGCTAGCCCCCAAACGTACATAAACAGCCAGCGGTTGCCAGAATACTAACATATTAACATACCACCATTACATTATCCAAGACCAGCAAAACCCGGGCCAAGGGCAATGACCCCTCAAAATATATCAAATCAAGATCCCATAATGACTTCACAAGTAAAAAAAACTATTCGGAAAGGGACACGTGTCCTTTTGAAACCCTTTTATTTGTATGCTTCTGTTTCACTTCATTTTTTCCCTCCCGAAAAATATTTTTCAAATGGCTAGGGGGCTGGAAAATTTTTTAGTGGCAGGGATATTTACGTTTTTTAGTTGTTTTCAGGTCCTTTTGGGCCCCTTGGCTGTTCCAAACCCCCCCCCAAAGCTTTTCCCCAAAAAACCGCCAGTGGAAAACACAATTGCAAACGAAAATCTGAGCAAATATATGGAAAATTCTAAGAAAATGTTGGGCCGTAACTCTAAATGTACGGGGTTTCCCTATCCAAAATCACACAAACCACCCATAGGGTTCACCCTTCAAACGCAAAGGGGTCGCAATATGAAATTTGGGTTTCAAGTCATACAAAAACCTAAAGGGGCCCCTCCACACTAGGGTCATGCGGCTGGGGGTGAGGCTGGCGGTGTTGAATTTTTTTGAGGTTTTTTAACACCGCCAGCCTCATCGCCAGCCATCCAAACCCCTCCCGTTTCCCCCCACACTGCCCTCACTCAATCACGTGTCGTGCCCTTTACCTAGCTGCACTTTAGGGAGGACGTTATTTTCACTGGGGCTTTCCCTGAAAAAATGTCTTTTCCACTACTACTTCCACAAATACTAAATACTACTACTTACTACTTTCTACTTACACTAACTACTACACTTTCTATAAATACTGTGCTCACTACTACTACTACTCCTTTCTACACTACCTAACCCACTACTACTACTACTACTACTACTTTTCCCCTACTACTACTATTACTACTATTACTACTACTACTACTATACTTTTCCCCACTAGTAAACCCCTACTACTACTACTTTCTACTACTACCCTTTTACTACTTCTAAATACTTTAACTTTCCCCACTACTACTATTTCTTTCCACTCTCCTACTAAAATTCCACTCCCACTAAATACTTCCATCTACTACTTTCTACTACTAATACTACATACTACTACCACCACCACCACTACTACTTACTACTATATACTACCCTACACTAATACTACTACCCACTACTACTACTAACTACACTAATTTCTACTACCACACCACTACTACTACTACTTTCTAAATACTACTACTACACTACTTTCCACTACTACTAAATACTACTACGCTACTACCACTACTAAATAAATACACTACTACTACTACTACTACTCTACTAAATACTACTCCCAAAAATCACTGAGGGAGGAAAGTTTTTTGCGCTGCCCCTCCCTGAAATACTGTCCCCGCTCAAAAAAACTTTTTAAAATCCCCCCTTTTAAAAACCCCTCCCAACCAAAATCATGTTTTTTTTTGCTTGCTTTAAAAGGGGAAAGGGAATTTAAATTTTTAGAAACATTTTTAAATAACAATTATAAAGATATAATAAAAGTAGTACTTAATCAAAATTCTCATACCGTAATAACAGTAAAGTCGCCCACCCGGGGAGTATGTCCCTTAGGGGCCAAAAAATTACGAATTAAGGATACTACGATTTTTTTTGTGCCGGCCCAATGAAATATACACAGAATTTTAATTTATACGTATAATCTACCCTTTTTTCAGCGTTGTTTTATCTTTTTTATCTGCAAAATATAGACGGTTTTTAAATTTCGCTACGCCCTTTTTTTTTTTTGGGGCGACGACGAAGCGGTACGACACTCATAAAAAACACTAATGGGAAATCTACTGTTGGGAGCCCTTTGTAGGGAATTTTTTTTCATTTGTTCATTTTTACCCAATATACACAGTGGGAAACACAAAATGACACAGACTCTCTTTGATAAACCCCTTTTTAACTGTCCTGAAATCATGGATGTAGAAATGTAAGTATTAACGCTACCACACGTCTGTAAACAGAAAAAAAAGTTGTCCTGGCGACTTAACTGTTATCTACGGTAGTGGAAAGAGGATTTAAAGGGAGTGGCATGGAGTGGTGGGTGGGTGGAAGATCATATTTTAGAATAGGCCACGATGCAAAATTCGTCGTTTTCTCGTCATTTTCTATGGAGCTGACTGGCGCGTCCACGCGAGGGATTGCGGTGAGGCATATAGTCTGGACACAAGGGTGGTTTTTCAACACGTCCCCATGCCTCACCGCCAGCCGCATGACCCCTAGTGTGGACGGGCCTTAAAACACTTAATTTAATTATTTTTATTAACAACAAAACCTCGATAAGTCGATATTCGTTAAATCAGAATTACGGATAAATTTTAATGGGTATCCATCTACATTCATATTCCCAGCTATGGGTGAAATAGTGGACAGCAAGGGGTTAATCCCTACAGGGGGTTCTGCGTCCCTGGCCACGGTGAGTAGTGAGGCCAATCCCTGACATAGATTTGTCGGGGACGGGCTTGCACCCCCTCCCTGTAAAAACTAAACTGTAGCCATAAACATAATAAGAAGTAGAAGCCGTGGGCACGGTAGCCGCGCACCCAACCCAGTTTCACCA
Organism: Chionoecetes opilio; assembly: GCA_016584305.1. Classification (NCBI taxonomy): domain Eukaryota; kingdom Metazoa; phylum Arthropoda; class Malacostraca; order Decapoda; family Majidae; genus Chionoecetes; species Chionoecetes opilio. Next base: position 11,746 of record JACEEZ010017111.1, read on the forward strand.
GGGGACCCGTGCACGCAGACCCCTCCAATGCCGATGCAGGGGGAGGGTCTGCCTATGACGAGTGCAGGGCAAGGCCCTCGGGAATCCTGCACTCTAAATCGAGTGGTAGGGCTCCCTAGCTCATCTTTTTCTTGTGGGGGTGGCCGGGGCGGTGCAGAGTAGAGGCGGCGCCTGCCTGTCAAATCACTCGTGGGGTAAACATCCGGAGGGTTCTTCGTGTGGGCTCCTGGAACGTTCTGAGCCTCTCAGACGATTATCGACTACCTCTCCTATCTTGTGAGTTCAGTAGGCTGAGGGTGGACATAGTTGAACTCTCTGAGACGAGGAGGCCTGGCAGTGGCGAGAACTAGCAGTGGGGGATACACCTACTACTGGTCCGGCATGAGGAATGGTCACCGTGTCCGGGGAGTAACTATAGGCATCTCCAGCAAACTGCAGCCGTCAATTGTTGAGGTTACTCCGGTTGATGAGCGTATAATGCGGGTGAGGATGAAACACACTCTGGCTTTTATGTCTCTTGTTGTAGTAATGCTCCTACCGAAGTGCGAGATATTGAAGATAAGGAGATTTTCGACGCAAATTTCGACTCTGTATTAGGCCAGTGTAATCCTCGGGATACACTCATTGTCTTGGACAACTTCAATGCTACTACTGGCACTGTGAGAGATGGCTACGAGTTTGGATGATCCTCCAGAACTGCAGGGTTTACAGGAGTGCTAAGCTCTGTGCAATTGATCGCAGACTTGTTGTTGCTATACTTTAGCTTCAAGTCAAGTCCAGAAGAATCTCAAGAGGTAACAATACTGTGTTTCATCTGGAGAAGCTGATGGACTTGACATGTGCCCATGAGTATGCAGTGGCAATCTCATATCGGTTTGACGTGCTCGGTGCCCTTGAGGACCCTGTAGAACTGTGGGATACCTTCAAACGTGAAAATCTCCAAGCTGCCGAGGAGTGTATTGGGGAGCGCCCGAGGTCAAGGCGTGGTTTTGTCTCGACGGAGACGCTGGAAAATATCGTGGAGAGTCGCACTGCCAGGCTTGCTGGGAATCAGGACCATCACAGGGCTCTGTCACGCAGGACTAGAACCCTCCTAGGGAGAGACAAGGAGATGTATGTCAGAAGTCTCGCTGAGGATGTCGAGGGCCATTTAAACGCTAATAAACTCCGATCCGCCTAACTAACGAGCCCTGAAGAAGTTACGTTCCAAGTCTCCATCTCGGGCGAGTGTTATTCGAGCAGCAGATGGGCGCCTCGTGTCGGACATGGATGGGAAGATGGCTCGTTGGGCTCAGTACTTTGGGGAATTGTTCACGGTGGATCCACCAATTGAGCAGCTTCACACCACTGGGCTACGGGCATTAGATGCCGATCCTCCCATAAACGAAACCACACCCTATCTTGACGAAGTCAGAGAGGCTGTAGCAAAGTTGAGGGGTGGAAAGGCAGCTGGTGTCTGTAATATCAGGGCGGAACTTCTCAAAGCTTGGGGTGATGCCATGATCCGTGGGTTGCATGTTGTCCTGACTACCGTGTGGCATTCAGTTACCAATCCTCCTGAATGGAAAAGGGAGCTGGTCGTCCCTATCTGGAAAGCGAAAACCGACCGCCAGAACTGTAACAATTACCACGGTATTACACTGCTCAACGTGCCAGGCAAGATGTAAGCCCATCTATTGCTGACACGGATCCGCAATCATCTGCTGAAGCATTAGAGATCTCAGCAGTCTGGGTTCACGCCTTGTAAGTCAACAACGGACCGTATCCTAGCGCTTCGTGTCCTGGTGGAACGCCGAAGAGGTGTATCCAGCTTCTTTCCTCTTGATACAGGAGTGAGACAAGGGTGCGTCCTTGCCTCATCACTTTTCAACACTTGGATGGACTTGGTATTTGGCAAAGTTGTAGATCAAAGTGATTGTGGAGCATCCCAAGGCAACACCAATATCACCGATCTTGTTTTTCCCGATGATGCAGTAATCTTTACTGAGTCGCTGGAGGTCCTGGTGATGGCTCTCGAGGCGTAGCAAGAGGAGGCAAAGCTTTTGGGACTTGAGGTATCCTGGCTCAAGACCTAGGTCCAGGTGTTTGGAGACTTACTAGATGAAGCAGTACAGTCTGTTCATGCGTGCGGCGAGGACATTGGGATCTTGGAAAGTTTTACATACCTTGGTAGCGCAGTCCATAATGACGGCGGGTCACGTCAAGAAGTCTTGCGACGGATTGGTATAGCCCACAGTGCTATGAACTCGCTCAGCAGGATTATTTGGCGTTGTCGTCACCTGTGTTGGAGAACAAAGATCCGAATCTTCAAGTCGCTTGTGATCCCTGTCTTACTCTATGGTTGTGAGACATGGACACTAAATAGTGACACGAAGAGGCGAATCGATGCCTTTGGTAATAACTGTCTTTGCATTATCATGGGGTATCGCTGGGATGATTACGTGTCAAATCAGCGATTGCACCGTCAAACTGAATCGAGGCCTATTACCTGCACAGTCCGCCAGTGCTAACTTCGGCTATAACGGTGTGGCACGCTACCCTGAAACTGATCCCCTTCCCATCGGGTTGTCTCTGTAGGAGACAATCCGACGCGGAAGAGGCCAACGGAGCGCTTCACAAGGCTCGTGGCTGGGGCAAGTTGATGCTTATTGTCGAAAGTTGCTTATTTTTTTTATTTTTTTTATTTTTTTTACATCACAAGGAACTGGCCAAGGGCACAACAAAAATGGGTAACACAAAGACCGCTTAGTTGCCAGTCCCTCCTATAAAGAAGACAGTAAGAGAATAAAATAAAAACAGAGGGGTGTGCCAATTTAGTTCGGGAGGTGTCTTGTTACTCTTCTTTTGAAAAGATTTAAGTCATAGGAAATTGGAAAAATAGAAACAGGAAGAGAGTTCCAGAGTTTACCAGTGAAAGGGATGAAAGAGTAAAGATACTGATTAACTCTTGCATTAGGAAGATGGACAGAATAGGGATGAGAATGAGTAGAAAGTCTTGTGCAGCGAGGCCGCGGGAGTGGGGGAGGCATGCAGTTAGCAAGTTCAGAAGAGCAGTGAGCATGAAAATAACGGTAGAAGAGAGCAAGAGAAGCAACATTGCGGCGGTGATTTAAAGATTGAAGACAGTCAGTCAGAGGAGAGGAGTTGATGAGACGAAAAGCTTTTGACTCAACCCTGTTTAGGAGAGCTGTATGAGTGGATCCTCCCCAAACATGTGAGACATACTCCATACTTGGGCGGATAAGGCCCCTGTAGAGAGCAAACAATTGGGAGGGAAGGACGCAGACGCCACAGCACACCTAACCTCTTAGAAGCTGTTTTAGCAAGAGATGAGATGTGAGATTTCCAGTTCAGATTTTTAGTAAAGGTTAGTCCTAGAATGTTCATTGTAGAAGAAGGAGACAGTTGAGTGTCATTGAAGAAGAGGGGATAGTTATCTGGTAGGTTTTGTCGAGTAGATAGGTGAAGAAAATTGGGTTTTTGAGGCATGAACAAAACAAGGTTTGCTTTGCCCCAATCAGAAATTATAGAAAGATCAGAAGTTAGGCGCTCGGTGCTTGGTATGGGAAGGGAGGCTGCATATGGACTCGCGCGTGGTGACCTCCGGGTGTGGCGTCGTAAGGTGGGTGAGGCGACGCGCTCCCCGGCGTATGACCCCAATGATTGATTTAATGAGTTGCAAATATTTATATGAAATAATTTCAAATTTTGAAAAATAGAAAAACATCTATTTTTAGGTGTTTGTGACTCAGTATGCCTGCTCCTGCACCCAAGACTTCTAAGAGAAGTAAGGGAATAAAAGTTATGACTCGAAATCTAGTACAGTAGAGCTTTGGCTCAAGATCTTCCCGGAATTTTCCAGATTTTGCCCAGATTTTCGCTAGCGATAGTGATTTCATTGACGGATTTTCAAGATTTTTTTTTTTGGGGGGGGCACGACAGAGTGGCCAAAAGACCTGAAAAAACATTAACGCACATTTATGCCTGCATTGTACAAGTGAATACACATGTTATGTGCAAAATATTATTCTGGTGTGAAAGGCTGCGTAGAGTTGCATGGAAACATACTGTGTTAACACCATATTCATTCAGCATATTCATATAATATTCATGATGTAATGTAGTTGAAATATAGTGCACATAAAAAGCCTCCTTCTGCTGAAAAGACTCATCTGCTGCATCATAACTATTAGGTTTTTTTTTATTTATTTTTTTTTTAATTTATCTTAAAGGGGGGGGTTTCGGACAAGTCATAATATTCCATAATTTGGAAAGGGCTAGAGCCTCTATTTCTCCGCGAGGTTTTCAGACTATACTTTTCAAATCTATAAATATTGTACACATGGATATTTCCTAGCTATTGCGACTTACCATAATTCCGACATAGCAAATTCCGACTGTGGAGTTTTACTGTATGTTGAAATACGTGGAGGTGCCAATTCCAGAATGCTAGGTAAAAAAGCTCCACTCTATTTGACGCGAAAAGTATGATTTTTATATAGCGATCAACAGAGGCACAAGACCCAAGAAGCTGTTAAGTTGCGGACTCTGCCAAACTTTTAGTGTTAAAGACCGAGGAAGGAACACAAATGATACAAAAGATTATTTTGCAAGTTAATTGTATTTTTTCATAACTGATTGTTCAATGCATCTGTATTTGGATCTGTCAAAAAACCTAACTCGCATCCTTATCTAGATCCTATCATATTAATATAGTATGCGTAACCGCAGAGCCTCATCCCTTCCCTTCACCACTGTATTGAATTATTATAGTTTGCCAGAATCAGTACCCTACAAACTTCCATCTTCTAGTGTCATTGCTGGGGAAACACTTCATCACCTATAAAGAAATTAATGTCCCTCTTCCAAAAATAAGTTCTCCTTCCTCTCTGACTGAAAATTGTAAACGGATCCTGAATTCATTGATATCATATCTGCAACAACCATAGCCAGTTTTATACTCCTGGTATTAAATTTTTTTAGACCTTTACCTTAGGAATGGTGTATCCTTCAATTCCAGTGTCCTGTGTGGCCATGTTTGGAACGCCAACGGCACCAGCGACACCAGGCACGCGCTGTACCTTCACTCAGCATTAGGCTTCAAAGTACGGCACACCTGATAAGGGATAATGTGAAGCAGAAAGATTTACATCATCACTGAGGGAATGGAGACTAAACGTCTTGTTTCCTTACATGCTATAGCTTTTATTTACAATAACAATATAATCCGAGATGTCAGCCAAATTGTTGTGGACCTCCAAATCCTGGCAGAACTGATGGTGCAATCCTTCACTTCCTTTGTGTGTGTATTTATTCTAGTAGTATTTATCTGTTGTTATATACTTAGCTGTGAGATACGGGAAAATCAACTACACTCGTGTGCCTCTCCATCTCCGGGTCTCATATAATCATGGTTTAGTCTTAAATCAGAAATAATTTATGTATTTACTATATCGTTTTCCAGGTCTTCCACGTATCAATACCCCGGTAGGCAAAACTATATATTTTTAATATCCTTAATGCATTTCGTCTTTTTAAGCTTTTTTTTTTCGTTTACCTCTTGTGTTTCCCGTGTTCTTCCACAAACCATGTCCTCCTTGTCATTAATCTCTAACCCTTTATTCCTCTATACATTGCTATTAGATCGCCTTCCTTTCCTTTTTTCTTCCAAGATTAGTCCCAACTTGTCCATCTCTCCTCTCATCCTCGTATGTCAACGCAGCCAGACGAGGACCCATCTTTGTTGCTGTATTTTGTATATTTTCGATACTCTTTAATACATTTTTTTTTCTTTGTGGGGACAACACCACCATGCATATTCTAGTTTAGGGCGGATCATGGACACAAAGATTTTTTTCAATCACATCATCATCCATGGAACAAAATTAATGTCTGATATTCATCGGGCTATCATGTGGCACCAACTATCCTGAGTATGTGTTTCTGAGATATTTGGAGATATTCTGGAGAATTTTCTACTCCAAGGTTTTTTCGTCGTCACCTTGTTCTTGAGTGTCTTCGCCAGAATCATGGGTATCACTGAGATGATTACGTGTCAAGTCAGCGATTTGCACTGTGGAGTACTGAATCGAGGCCCCCGCCCCCGCCCTATTACCTGCATAGTCTGTCAGGACCAACTTCGGCTATATGTGCATGTGCATCTAACACTGAAACCGATTTCTTCCATCGGTTTGTGCTCTGTTAGAGACAATCCCGGCGTGGAGGAGGCCAAGGGGGCGCCCAACAAGACTGCGTGGGCTGGGCAAGTTGATGGTTTCTTATCGAGAGTTGCTTGGTAATGTTGGAAGGGGCTTGGCCTTGGGACTCGCGGCGTGGTAAAAGAAAAAAAAATTTTTATCGGGCCTCTAGCAGGGAGGACTACGGCTAGCTTGAGCCCGTCAGAGAGATGCTTTGAAAAAAGAGAGGAGAGTGTTCGTGCTGCTGGCGTGCGGCACGAAGACTGGCTTGTCATCCTACGAGGAGTGTGGGGCACTCAGCAGATACACTCTCCTCTCTCCTACGACGCCCCGGGAGTTGGCGTCGTAGGTGGGCGAGCGACGTGCCCACTGGCGTATGCCCTCAATGGTTGATTGATTGATTTCCCTTATATTTTTAGCTTGTTAATTCCCTACTTTTGCTTTAGTTTTAACTAGTAACAAAACCTGTAAAACCTTTATTTTCCTTTTCCACATTTTCTACAATACCTTTTCAAAGTTCCTTACACTCTTTCCCTTTCAAAACTCTTACTTACATATTTTGGTTTATGGCTCTCCTTGTAATTGTCGCCTTTTTCACATGCATAATCTCTCTCATGTTCAATGCAAAATCACTATTTTATTTTGCTTTTTCACACCATTTATAAACCGCCCGTTTTCCAGGTCTCCTTTACGGATATTAGCCTTGACCCAAACTTTGATGGTATAAAGTAGAGTTTTCATAAAGATATTCCTATTCACTTCTGCCCAACATTGTGAATAATTAACCTATGATACTACTATACCTGGATTCAGTAAGGCATTCTATAAAGTGCCACAAGGGAGACTCTTAATAAGGTTAAGGCACTGGAATAGATGGGAGGTTCTCGTTGGATTAAGATCTTGGCTAAGTGATAAGGCAACAAAGGTTACAATTAATGGTTCCTAAATCTGAAATGTGTGCAGGTGGACAAGTGTGTGCCTCAAGGTTCTGTTTTGGGTCCATTACTATTTTTATTACATCAACCTACTTTGATAATGGGATTAGTAGTGGATATCAGAAAGTTTTGCGGATGATACTAAGTGTAAGTAGGATTGTTATATCACAGTCTACTGTAAACATATTTCAAGGAGGACTTATATACATTTTTAATGAGTGGGTAGATAGGGGCAGATGGAATTAAATATTGATAAGTGTAGCGTAATATGTTGTAGAAAATTCCTGGTAACAGGTATCGCGGTAAACTCCTATACGAAATGTATCACTGAAAAGATCATAAGTAAGAAAATCCTGGGAGTGCGGTGTAGGCGCAGACCTCCGGCCTGAGGAATCATGTATTGAGGCTATAATTGAGCTAATAGGTGTTGGATTCTTTTACCATGGAGTGTTAAAGTAGACGTGCTGAGGTTATTCAAAGCTGATTTGGCACTAGTTCAAGACCTCACCTAGACTATGCGGTACAGTTTTGGTCTCCTTATTATATGATGGTGCAGTGCAAGATCATGCAGAGAAGCTGACAAAAATGATACATGTGATGCGTAACTTCGGTTATGAGAAGCGATTGAAGCTATTATATTTAACACTCACTCGAAGAGGCGTAAGTACGTATGTTAATAGATAAGAGTAAAGGGCATCTGATAGAATTGTTTAAGTGGTGAAAGTATACAATACAGCTATTGATAAACGTTGCTTACGGCTAGTAAACGAGGTATAAGCAAGAAGTAACGGATTCCTCTGGAAAGAGCATAGATATAAACGGAAATAGGAAAAACTGTTCAACAAATAGGGTGGTAATGATTGAATGGACTCAGTCGTCAGTGGTCATGCGGAGATCAAGGGGATCTTAAAATGATTCTGTATATATTCAGGTATGGGGAAGAGGGTGGATGTATTTTTTTTTTTTTTGTACATTGAAGCCTATAGCGCCTGTAGACTATTATGTTTTTCTCTAGGGCTCAAGTGTGTTAGCCCTGGCACATTCTGGAGGGTCGTGATGTAAGGCACTTCGCCCATTTATGGCGCAGGCTGATTTTTTGTAGTTGACACTGTGATGTTTAGTGAAGGTCCGTTTTCTGTGATGGTCACCATTCAGTTATTAGGCTCATGATACCACTATTGTCCCTCGCCGCCACACTTGAGAGTTCAGTCGCAAGAACAGGTATGCATCACGCGGGTTTCTTCGGACACTTCGACCGAGATCTTGTGCTCACTTCCCAGGGCTCCTGTCCGACCACGTTTAAAGTTGGCCGAAAGAGATGCGCCCTGAAGGACTTGAACTCGGAACATCGAGCTCACCACTCCATAGACGCTAGACACACTCAGCCTCTAGTTAGGTAGTTGTTAGTAACAGGAACAACAGGAACTACTAACAAGAACTTCATGTAGGTCTCAACGCCTCTGTAGCTTCCTTATTTTCTTTATGTGTTCTTAATTTTCTGTTTCTACTAAGACCTTCCTTTTTTTTCTTTCCTCTAGGATGACACCCAAAGTTTTTCACCGCCCCTCATAAGACGTTAGGTCTAACATTGTGGGAAGTCTTTGTGGCTAGCTCCCTATATTCTTTCTATCTTCTATATACATTTTTATCTTGTGCGGACCAAACTACCGTGGCGTACTCTAGGGCGTATATAGCCTAATATTTTTTTTTTATCATGCATGTCCTTGTCCATATCGCAAAGGCTGACCTGATGTTTGTTCTGAGTTTATATGTACATCAATAATTAAATAATGTGTTTCTCTGGTCATCTGAACTATTCCTACACATCCTTTCTTTTTAATTTGCATATTGGTTATTCCCATTTTGTATTTCCATCTTATCCTCTTAGCACTATTACCAAATTACATATTTACACTTTTTTGTGTTAAATTTCCATTTCCACGTTTGAACCATTCATATATTGTATCCAATCTTCCTGTAGGAGTGTACCATCCTGTCTCCTTTTCAAGATTCTTCATAATTTGTTTTTAACACATCTGCAAACGGCTAACGTAACTCATCAATCATTCACCATGTCATTATATAAGTCAGGAACATAGCAGTGCTAATACAGTAGCCCTAGAGTACTCCTCCTATCACACATCTCACCCTGACGCACCGTCTTCTATTACGGTTTCTCATATGTCCTCCATTTTAGGTATCCTTCATCCATTTCAGGACCTTCCCATCCAGTCCTCTTTTGTAATCCAGTTTTCCCAATAATTATCTAGGGGGTACCTATCGAAAGCTTCTCTTCATATAGTAAGCGCATCCATCCATCCTCTGCTTTATTGTAGTACCCTCGATCACCCTTGAGTAGAGGCATTGCAGATATTATATAACAAATAGTATCGCTCTGAATCTCAATTGTCTGTCTGACATGAGATACTTATTTTTTCATGATATCTTATATCTTATATTTCTTATATGGGATATACCCATTGTCTCTTACTATCCTTCCCACATAGATTTTCTTCCACACTAGTTAAAAAGATTGTCTGTTAATTCAGGCGCTTCCTCATGTTTCTCCCCTTTATATTTTTGTTAGACATTGATGCTCTTTTTCCCTCTTCGGGGTACTTTACCTTCATACAGGGAATATCTGTTAAAGGCAGAGGCGGTAGCAGAGTGGTTAGCGTCACAGAGTGACGTTCTCGGGAAGACCGAGTTCGATCCCGAGTGAGACCCATAATCCACTTAAATCTTTCTGCACGGTCGATTGGCCTTAAGAACCCCATATGCCCTGCCCATTCACTCTACCTTCGATTGCGAGTGCATCGGAGGACACGTGGATCGGCATGAAGCCTGTTATACAGCTTCACTATAAAATCATGCCTGCGCACCACGGGCGAGGGCCAACCTCACACAGCCTCAATTGAGCCTCCAGGGGGGGTCCTACTATCCCTCCTCAGGAAATAAGTCCACTGCCTACATGCGCATAGACATAGACAGTGCTTCTGTCCCTTCGGATCCATGTTTGAGGTTTGGTAGTAGTAGTATTAGCCAACAATGTGAGTGCAAGAATCCATCGTGTGTGTTGCTGTCGTTGGTCATTTGTCAAGTGTCTTCGGGTATACCACCTACCACCCCGTACCTGTCGCAACAAGCCCACGCCTGCTCACCCAGCCCCACGCCTGCCTCACCCCAGCCCCCGCTCGCCTCACCCCAGCCCCACGCCTGCCTCACCCCAGCCCCATGATCTGCCTCACCCCAGGCTCATGCCTGCCTGCAAGCCACACAAACACACACACACACCACACAACACACACAACACACACACACACACACACACACACACACACCACACACACACAACACACACACACACCACACACACACACACACACCTCCTCAAACACACACACACCACACACACCACACTGCGCGTGGTCAGGTGATAGCGTCGGTCTCCTCATCTCCGTGGTATGCGGTTCGAATCCTTCGGCTCCCGGGAATTTTTTCACTTGAACAATTCGGCGGCGGTTACTGGCCCCCTTGATACAAGGGGATGGGGGTGGTGGGTGTGTTAGTCCCAGCATTACCCAAGATCGGTAATATGACCTCCAATGCTCGCACTGAGAGGGTGCAACTGGCGATCGCGAAACCAGCCTCCGTGGACAAGACATGGTGAGTTAATGACACATGCACACAAACGTTAAGTCCATGAGTCTACTGAGTTGTGGAATGCGGCTACACGTTACCACAGAGTTTTTCTTGATCTAATACGCTAAAATATTTTACCAAACCTCCCCTTTAAATTTTTTTAATCCGACTGGACCAGCCGCTTACCACCTACGAGTTATTTGCGATTGGTTTTAAAGCGTATTTTCTCATCAAAATTGAATTTTCAGTTTCGGCTACCCAAAATCAGACCAGCACACAGACAGACGACACATACGGCTTACTCCTTAGTATATTGGACACGTGCTATGTTGGCCCTTCAAACCCATGTATTGATGTTTTGTAGTTGTTAGTATATTATTAGACAACATGTATAAGGGTGGCAACTCCAATCGTGTTTTTGTTGCATGTCGTTGTTTTCACTAGTCAAAGTGCCTCGGGTACCCACGTTCCGTGTGATTCCAACACTTTGTGTTCCATGTGATTCCAACACACACACACACAACACAAGAACTAATACGCAAAAGAGGAGCAAGTCAGAAAAAGGCATCGGACGCGAAAGGCACAGAAGAGAAGTAAGTGAGAGGACAAAAAAAAGGATGAACTGACAACGACAGCAGACTCTAGGAAAAAGACACACAAAACAAAAAAGAGTACGGGAGAGCACACACCAACTATGATGGATAAATGCACATTACACAAGACAGAGACATAAAGGACAAACTAGTGCAACCACGCAGCACAAACGTCCATATGTCTACTGAGTTTGTGGAATGCGACAAGCGTTTGGCAGAGTTTTTTTCCTGTAATCTAATACTCCTAAGTGTTTTGTGGAAAAAACCCCCTTTCATAATGATTCATCGACATGATACCAGCCGTTTTACCACCTACTATTTATTTGCGATTTTTTTGTAAAGCTACTCTCATCAAAATTGAATTTACAGTTTTCGCTACTCAAAACAGACAGACAGACCACACACACAGACACACGGGCTACTCCTATAGTATATAGATGTAAAAAAAAAATATATATATATATATATCTAATATATATATATATATTATATATATATATATATATATATATATATATATATATATATAGACTGTGACTTTGGTCCACCATTGCTCCCTATAGTCAATCAAAATCAGTTTGAAATTCTAAGTCGGACCGTTGTTATTTTAGTTTTTTTGTTTGTTTTTTTGGTTTACCCTTGTTTGGATTGCCAATAATTATAAACTTTCCTGCATTTCCACTTTCTATTACTTTGTTCTGTGCTTCTTATCGTACCCTCCATCCTTCTGGAATTCCATTTTCCTCAGTGAACCATCTTTGAATTTTTTTTCTGATTTCGACGTGTGTTTACCTGTTTTTTTTTGGGTTAACTGACCCTTGCATTTTCAGCTTATTAATTCCTTCTTTTGTTTGGATACTCAATTGACAACCCTATAAAAACAGTTATGGGTTCGTTCTTTGCATTTTTTCTATAATGTCCTCTTTTTAAAATGGTTTTATGTTTCGTGTCTGCGGATTTTTTACATATTATTTTCTAGTTTCTCTTGTTTTCTTCTGCTGTCCTATTATTCATCTTCCTTTTTCCAATGCTCCTGCACATCTTTATCTAGTTCGCATCTCCTATTAACCAGTCGTTCTCACTTTTCGTACCCTGATATTTTAGGTACATAACTTATCAACAGCTATACATTTCCAAGATATAGTCCCCTTTCTTTCCATATTCTTGCCTTGTGTAAGGGTCTCCACTTTATTTAGTAAAAAACTAATGTAATGCCCAAAGTTGGCTTTTCCATAATTGCATATTCCCTTTATATATTCTCATCTTTTATTCGCACAATACGTAATTTAACTCAAGCACCACCAACCAGGTCACTCTTTTCCAAACGGACGCACGTATTCTAATTATCACTAATGACAGTTCTCCTTTTGTAACAGCAGATCCAGTTTTGCGTGTGTTCCTTTCTCTTGGAATCTTGTCCTCTTGGGCAACCCTTGGTACCTCACCACATTAGCCAACTCAGTGTAATTAACTTGTTACCCTCATGAATCATCACTTACTCGGCAGAGTCACTCCTCCCATTCACCTCCTTACAGTTAAAGAACCCCATGCCAAATCAAGCCAGAACTTTTCTCCATTAGATTTTTGCAGATGTCTGGTTATTGATGTCGTTCAACATTAGTTGGGTATCCATCACCTCTCATGATTTATTTTTTGTGGAACGTAGTATTTTTTATTTTTTTTATTGTAAATTGTATTTTGTTTTATGTAAATTCATTGTTTTTTTTTACATGTGTGCCTTTAGCGCCTGTAGTCAGTGGTGGCCCAGGGACGGATGGTATGACTATGGAGATTTCCCTTGAGGGCTGTGATGGTTGGCCCTCGCCCGTGTGGCGCAAGCATGAGTTTTATAGTGACTCCTGGTGATTAAAGGCTCATGCCGCCCAGC
>JACEEZ010017111.1:30000-32500 GCA_016584305.1 Chionoecetes opilio
GAAACGTCCGTCGAGTGGTGAAGAGAGTGAGGTACCCTCGCCACGCAAGATGGTGTACGATGTGTACGGGAAGGCATCGACGGCTATGCGTCGCCTCCACCTTAAAAGGCGAGATGAAGAGGATGTGAACGAACCCCAGACATCATCGGTGCCCACATGGCTGACCAGTCCAGTGGCCATGCAACGAACATCTTTACCGGGAAAAATCCACCTCAGAACAAGCAAATTGAAAGTGAGTGGTGCTGGGCCTCTTATAACCCAAGGGTCTACCCTTCCCCTCTCTTCCCCGCTGATGCCGACATGCCGTCACCTACTCGCCGACACACCAACACCTTTCCTACATCCCACAACCTGGTACGAGTGCGGATGCAGCAACAGGGAAATGGAAGGGGAAGGCAGCCTCGTCCCAGCGTAGGGTTTCACGTGGGAGGGGGGGCCGCAGGGGAGGTAATATTCCTGCACATCACGACGTGCCTGACCCTGAATCGACGAACACAGGGGTGAAACTGACTTTGTGTGGGAGTGGGAGGATGGGATTAGCTTCACCCCAACCATTCACCCCTTCCTCGACGAGGCCATCGCAGGGGTCAATGTCCCTGAACTCACTCCTGAGTCAATTTATGCAGATTATTTATATAATTTCTTCCCAGTGGCCCTCATAGAAACAATAGTGGGGCTAACAAACTCCTACAATCATTTCAGAATGGGGGCGAAGGTGCAGACAACATACACTCCCACGTTACCATTGGAAGGATATTGATGTCAAGGAATTTTTTCCCCCTTCATTTGTGTCGTCCTTCTGATGGGAGTGGTAAAAAAGTCTAATGCAAGAAAGTATTGGTCAACGACCCCTTAGCTGCTACCCCCATTTTTTGGGCCCAAAAAATGTCAAAAAACAGGTTCTACGATTATCATGGGGACTTGCATTTCTTTGATAACCTCGATCCTGCCATGAGAGAGAGCAAACGACGTTATGAGAAAGGGTTAGGCTTGTTTTTGACCACCTCAGGGGCAAGTTCTCGTATCATTCAATCCCACCAGAAACTTGTGATCGACGAGAGCTTGGTATTGTGGCGAGGCAAATTTAGTTTCCGGCAATACATACCAAGCAAACGTCACCGTTGGCTTCAAACTCTTTGTGATGTGCGACTGTCAAACGGGGTACATACAGGATATGCTTCTCTACACTGGCCAGCAAACAGAGATTTGTGAGGACAGGAAAATATGGAGTCTCAGGTGAAGTGGTCAAGCACTTTATTGGGAGGTACTTGGGGCGAGGCCATATATTGTACATTGGGCAACTGTATACAAGCCCCCTACTCGCTGATTACCTCTTTTAAGCGCGACACAGGTGTTTGGGTACCGTCAAGGGGGCCGCAACCCCATGCCAACATTCCCCCGTGTCAAAAAGGCGAGTGCATTATTTTACAACCAAAAACATCATCGCCATGTCCTGGATAGACAAAAGAGATGTCAACCTGCTCTCTAGTGTCCATCGACCCATCATGCAGACTTCAAAATCATACGAATACAAGGAGAAGAAATACATCGACAAACCTGAAGCGGTGATGGACTATAAAAAATAAAATATGAGACAGGTAGACAAATCTGATGCCATGATTTCAAGTGTTGAGTGTGCTAGAAGAACAATGAAATGGTATAAGAAGATGTTTTTCACCTCCTTGATATGACGATTCTCAACAGCACAATTCTCTACACTCTGAAGACCCGGGGAAAAACAAACCTTAGAAGAGTTCGTTATCGAGGTGGTGCGTAGTGTCTTGGAAACAACACCGTTTAGAGAGTACAACAAACGCCCTCAAGAAACCCTTGCAGGGCCGTCAAGAGATACACCCGCGCGTTGGGAGTCTCGCACTTCATCTCAACAATCCCGGCCACGGGAACAACAACGGTGTCCACAACGACGGTGCCACGTCTGCCAGCAAACCACACGACATGCCCCAAAAAGCGGAAGGACACGCGTTACCAGTGCAGTGACTGTAATGTAGGGCTTTGCCTGGAGCCCTGCTTCAAAGAATATCCCTACATTGATCCATTATGATAAGAGGGTAGATGTATGTCGGTAGTGAAATAAAAAGTCCCAAAGCATTGTAATATACTGTAATACTATTACAGTAATTGAAAATGATTATTAGATTTTGAAAATTTATTTGAGTCTGTATACTTCAAGGGTTGAAATGTAGTCATGCATCACACGTAAACAATAAACTCTTAGGATAAAAAAACCGAAATATAGCAAAAATGTTCATAGCTAATTTTGACATGAAAAATAAATTTGTTAAAGGGGTTTTTTTGTCTTTATATTGTTTAATTTAGCCATTAGACCAAAATAAATAAATTTAAAAAATCGAGAATCGGCTAGCACTGGCGTGGGTCATATGTCAAAAATTGGCCAGCACCCGACGGGTAATTAAGAAATGCATATTCTTTTCCGTTAATAGTTTATTTCATTTTTTTGTCTTTCATAGGGACGTAGATC
>JACEEZ010017111.1:37500-42500 GCA_016584305.1 Chionoecetes opilio
GACTTGACGTTAAAGTCACTCTCTTACATATTATTTTATCTGTGCGTATATATCCACCTAACTCCCTCAGACTATATAAAATTCTTCGACTATTTAACATCCAAAAAGGAGGATATCTTCACTCATTTTCCTTTAATAATATTTTCAGAACTCAGGAATTTCAATGGTTCACCCCCCGCCTTGGCTATCAACCCCTACATGACCAGCCTGGTGAAAAATCCTACATATATCTATCATTAATGACCGAGAGCAGCTGGGTGCAGCACCCTGCCCGTATTCATGATTTTTTTTTCCTTTTTTATACATTTGTTCCTATAGCGCGTGTAGGGAGTGAGCTCCAGGGGTGGGATGGTAGGCCTGGAGGCTCACTCGAGGGTTGTGATGGTTGGCCCTCGCCCTGGTGGCATAGGCAGTATTGTTATAGTGACGCCTGTGATTTGAGGCTCATGCCGCACCCCTGTGTCCTCCGATGCACTTGCAATCGAAGGGATAGTTAATGGGCAGCATGTGAATGTTCTTTGGCCACTCGACGGTTTCAGAAAGATTTTTAAATGGATTTTGGTTCTCATCGGGGTCGAGCTCGGGTCACCGAGAACACCACTCGGAGATGCTAACCACTCTTTCTACCGCCTTCTACCTTGGAGGGCCCGACCATGCAACATTCTTAACATTCTTTTCCTATAACCCTTCTGTTTCTCCTTTTGAAACTATTCGCTCTGTTGGGTTCCTCTGTCACAATCATATTTCTAAAACCTGTCCTATCACTCCGCCCGCGCCTTGGGACCCACCTAAGCGGGGGTGTTTTTTGGCATTTCAACTCAGCTAAGTTGGAAAGCCTAAGGCAGTACTTTTCTGTTCTTCCATGGAAAAGATTACTGCTCCACGGTAGCGACCCATATCTTTGTGCAGACGCATTACATTACTCATGTCATTGTCTCTGGCATGGACGGATATTTTCTACTTACTTTCTCTAATCCTAAAGCCCGTAAAACTTGGCTTAACAAAGTTTGTTACCGTGCTGTCCAAGATAGAGAGGCAGTTCACAGACGGTACAGTAACCATCCATTTCCTGAAATTCATGCCTTATATATTTTTGTCCGTAATCATGCCAAATTTATTCAACTTCCCAAAATCTCCTTCATCGATAAGGTAAAGATGGGAGCATACGCTAAGCTGCGCGTGGTATTCGGTGCTCATCTCCGTGTGCATTAGCTCTTAGAACCTGTGGTGGGTGAGGACCCGTTACCCCTGGACACAGGGCTAGTGTGACACCCGGGTTATCACAGTTACCTTCCCCAAGTTACCCCAGGTACCCATTTATCAACCCTGAAAGGAAGGTAGAACAGCTGTTTTGGCTGGTCGCCGGCCTGCCCTGGCCCGGATTCGAACCAAGGCCCGCAGATTCGTAGCCAGGCACGCTAGCCACTACACCACGGAGGTGACATTGATAGAAACTGTCAAAATCTTTATTGTTCTTCTTTACTCTAATCTTCTGACTACTGGCACTTATCTAAAAACATCTAAAACAAGTTTTATTCTTCTTTCTCTCCTATGTGGAGCCATCATCCAGATGGCTCCACAGCTGTCTCATTCTAAAGCTTTTCTAAAGCTAAGCTCTTTGCTCAAACCTCTGATCAAAATTATCCTATGGATGATGAAGGGATTGTTCCTCCTTCTTGTCCACCTTCTGACTCTGATTATTATGCCTGTCATTAAATTTCTTTGTAATTATTTTTCTATACCCTCACTAACCTTTATCATCATAAATCTTACGGTCCTAACGGAGTCCCACCTATTCTCAAATACTGTGCTTCTGTACTATCACACTGCCTGATCATACTTTTCCGTCTTTGTCTATCTACTTCCACCTTTCCTTCTTGCTGGAAGTTTGCAAACATTCAACTTGTTCCTAAGAAGGGTGACCGTTCTAATCCTTCAAGCTACCGTCCTATAGCTTTGACTTCCTGCCTTTCTAAAGCATTTGAATCTATTCTTAGAGTAGAACCAATTTATGAAGAGCGTTTTAACGTAGACTTTTTCGGTGAGTCTGCGGCCCTGCCATATCTCGTACTTGGTCAATTATCGGATTAGACCCTTATTGAAAAGGACAATCCTCATTCGTTCGCAATTTCCCTTCCTCCCTCTTCCCTCCCTCCTTTCCTCTCTCACACCTGTTTCCTCTTCTCTTCATTTCCTATATCTTTCATATATTTGCTCCTTTTATTTTAGGTGTGTTTCATTTCCATTTTCTTTTCTGTTCTATCTGGAAGAGTACTGACCTCGAAATCTCGGCAGGAGCTGATGGGGACAATCCTACACTCCTGTTGGTGTGTGTGTGTGTGTGTGTTATTCACCCATGGTATTGTCCACGAAACTCGGACTCGTGATCGCCAATTTCACCCTCCCGGTGCGAGCTTGGAGCTCATTATTACCGATCTTTGGGTAATGCTGGTACAACACACCTCCATCCCCTTGCTCAAGGGGATGGGGGTGAAATTCGGGCGGACAGAAACCGCCCTAATTAGTCAGTGAAAAATCCTCGGGAGCAGTGAAGATTCGAACCGGGTATCACATAATGGCAGGCCAGCACGTTATCCACTTAACCATCGTGCCGGCGTGAGTGTGTGTATATATTTGTAAAGAAAATTCTATTAGCAAAAGCTGTACATTGCAGCTATTTACAACTTAAATCAGTTATTTATCCAGACTAAGAAGAACACGCGAGCGTGTAGGCGGAGTTTCCGTCGTGGGTGACATCTTGCGAGGAAGTGACCTCTCTCACCTGACCTTACGTGCACTCGACCTCTAGTTTGCAACGTCCTGATTTTTCATCGTGAAAATATGCCGGATACGGTTAGGTACCGGATACCACTTTTTTATTTTATTCTCTTACTGTCTTCTTTATAGGGACTGGCAACTAAGCGGGCTTTGTGTTACCCATTTATTTTTGGACCCTTGGCAAGTCCTTTGTGATGTAAAAAAACAAAAAACAAAAAACAAAATGCCGGATAAAGGACGTTCAACTAGTATATACGTATATATAAATATATATAAATATATATATATATAAATAAATATATATATATATATATATATAACTATATATATATATATATATAGATATATAGATATAGATATATATATATAGATATAGATATAGATATATATAGATATAGATATAGATATAGATATAGATATATATAGATAAAAGATATAGATATAGAAAATAGATATATATATATATATATATATATATAATATTAATATATATATATAATATATATATATATATATATATATATATATATATATATATATATATAATATATGTAGGTATATATGTTTGTATGTATATATGTATAATAATTTAGGGTACGCCGTATAACAAAAATGCTTTTTCTTAACTTTGGCATGCCAATTTCCTATGTAAAATGGAATTCTAAGACGATTTTATCTCATTCCATTTTTGCATTTGAGCAATTCTTACTATGCAAAATAGCACTTTTATATTGCACCCTTATCGAATAATGCTTAAATGAGTACGCAGTGTCCGGTTGGTCCTGTGTATTGCATCATGCACCAATATGAGTTCCAAATGACTAGTGTGGTAAGCTCTTTCTGATCAGTTGGTTCATTAGGCACTACATCACAGTGTCACAGCCTCTACGTTGGCCTAGAACGTGTCCATCATGTCCTTCTTAGACCTGAAGCAGGGCATGGTCTCCCGGTGGTGGGCCCGAGCCCGGATGAACCCGTCTCCGGTCTGCTGCCCCACCACTGCTGCCGCAGCCTCTGTCACCTGCTTCACGACTCTTTCGGTGCTCTGAGTGTGGATAGAGAACTCCGGAACCTCGTACGGCTTGACCAGGATCTCCTGGATCTGATCCCCGAACAGTGAACAGGTGAATGCCGGCTCGTGCACCTGGCCAGGCTGCCAGCTGATCAGTGTCTGCAAGCTGGTGGCTGACAAGTTCAGCTTGGGTGTGATGCGAGGTCTTACACTGGTGTCCCCATACTCCTCGCCAGCCCTCAGCTTCAAAATCTGGGTCACGGCGAACCTGCGATCGTCCTCACTCTGACTCGCCATCAGCGAGAGGAGGACACATTCTGAGTGTGCGAACCATGCTCCTGTCCGCACGTAGAAGGTCACAGCTGTTTGGACCTTCTTGGGCTGCGACCTCATCACTCTGAGCTGCGTGAGGATGTGCTTGGGGCCGTCCTCTAGTCTGTGGTGAACCTTGATGTCGTAGTAGAGTTTGAAGTACACCTGCAGGCAGTACTTGACTAGGATTTCCAGGGTGTTCAGTTCTTTGCCAGTCAGTCCATGCTTTCTGGTCCACATGTACACGAGCGATTGGGCTGTGGTGAGCCATCTGGAGTGGGACACCTTGCCACACTTGATCTCCTGCAGCTCGGACGGGAGAACGCCCCGCTTCACAGCCTGGACCAGCTGGTAGGAGACCTGCTGGTCAGTGGGCATGTTGACCAGGATATACTCCGGTATCTCCGTGAGATCTTCACCGCCTGGCACTCCTCTGAACTCTGCGTTGTACTGCATCTCATTCACGCTGGACAGCAGACTGCACACTGGACCCGTGGAGGCAGTGTCAGATGAGGTAGGCCCGTCGATGCTGGTGATAAGGTGGCGCAGGGGCAACTCGTGTGTGTGCAACACGCATATACTCCAGAAGAGCTTGTGTCCCAGCATCTTCTCCAAATGGGCGTGAGTACCACCCTTTCACCCCGTGTTGGCCCTAGTTGAGTCACCTTGCAGTACGATCAGTGAGTCGGTGGAGTCGTATGTCACCAGCGGATCATAGAGAGCCCTGAGCCACCTTGAACACAGGCTTCTCAGGTGGCACCGGGTCCTCTGGTACAAAGTGCCAAAGGTACCTTCCAGATGGCTCCTCTGTCACTGACACATGCTCCTCCCTGATCAACCTTGGGTGAAGTTTCCCATAGCTGTCGGGCACCATCGCCCTGGTCTTGTCCTTCCTCCC
>JACEEZ010017113.1:0-5000 GCA_016584305.1 Chionoecetes opilio
CCCCCCTTTTTTTTTTTAAAAAAAAATGTGTTCCTTTTTATTTTATATCATTTTTTTTATGGATGTGAGTTTTCGAAGTTAAGATTCTTTTTTGGGGATGCTAGATTTTGAGGTTGGGTTTCGTTTTTTTCTTTCTATTGTTGTTTTGTGTTGTATATTTTTGGGGAGGTTTGGTTTTTTGTGATAGTTTTTTTGTGGAGGAATGTTTTTGAGGGTTTTTTTGAGGGGTTTTGAAATGTAGCATGGGTTTTTTTGACGGGAAAATTAATTATGGTTCGGTGTACAGGTGAGGTTGTCATGTCCAAACGTTACTGAAGAATGTTACGTGTTGACTGACTGACTGACTGACGAAGTAATAGACTGGACTGGAATAGATTAAAACAAAAACTTTGTGGGTGTGTGTGTGTGGTGTGTGTGTGTGTGTGTGTGTGTGTGTGTGTGGTGTGTGTATGTTGGTGTGTGTGTGTGGGTGTGTGTGTGTATTTACCTTTTTGTATTTCCCTATTTGTAACATAAGGAAAAGAGAGCTCGTACGTCCCGTCTCCAAATTATATTCCGTTTCCCTTTTGAAGTCCTGAATACTTCTTGCATTAATCACTTTTGCATCAAGGTTGTTCCAGGCTTCCAGGTGTGTGTGTGTTGGGGGTGTGGTGGGGGTGTGTTTTGTGTGTGTGTGTGGGTGGGGTGTGTGTGTGTTTGTGTGTGTGTGTGGGTTTGTGTTCAAATCTGCCTTTTTCATTACACCACATATAAAATACTAAAGTAATACGTACCCCCATCCCCACCCCCACCACCACCCCACCACCCACCACCCCCCCCCACCACCACGTACCACCACCACCCCCACCAAACCACCCCCAACCACTACCACCCCCACCACCACCACCACCACCCCCCCACGTACCACCCCCACCCCCACCACCCCCAAACCCACCACAACCCCCCCACCACTACCACCACCACCACCCCACCCACCACGACCCCACCACCACCCCACCACCACACCCCCCCCACCATCACCACCACCACCCGTAACCACCACCCACCAGACCCCCAAACCACCACCCCCACCACCACCCACCACACCACAACCACATCAACACCACCGTCCCCACCACCACCCCCACCGCCCCACCACCACCACCCCCACCCCCATGTACCCCCACCCCCAAACCACCAGTCCACCACACACCGCCGTATTTTCCATGTTATCAACGGTTCACCAAAAACGATTTTCATCCTACGGTGTATACGCAATATTCTTTTTACGAACAAGGTAAGAAGATATACACTTCCCCTTTAGATACATCACGGTAAAACCCCCCCCTATTTTCCCCCCCACCACCTCCCCCCTCCCCCTCTCCCTCCCCATCTCCCCCTCCCCCTAAACACCCCACAAAGAAAAGGGAAAGGTTGGGCAGAAGAGTGGGGGACACAGAGAATGTAGGAGAAAAGGGAAGGGGGAAAAGATGGAAGCATAAAAAATAGTCAAAAAAGGGGGAAAGAGAGAGAGAGAGAGAGAGAGGGAGAGAGAGAGAGAGAGGAGAGGGAGAGAGAGAGAGAGAGAGAGAGGAGAGGGGAGAGGAGAGAGGGAAAAGAAGAGAGGAGAAGAGGGAGGAGGAAGGGAGAGGAGAGAGAGGAGGGGAAGAAAAGAGGAGAGAGGAGAGGGGAAAGGAGGAGAGACGAGGGGGAGAGAGAAGAATGGGGAAAAAGGGAAAAACAAAAAGAGGGAAAAAAAGGGGGGAAGAAGAAAAGGGGGAAAGGAGGGGGAAAGAAAAGAAAAGAAAGGGGGGGAAAAATAAACGAAAAAGGGGGAAAAAGGAGGGGGGAAAAAAAGAAAGAGAGGGGGAAGGGGGGGGGGAAAGGGGGGAAAAATGGGAAAGAGGGGGGTAGGGGGAAATTAATTTAAAAAAAAAAAGGGGAACCCGAAAAAAAGGGGGGGGGAAATAAAAAAAATAAAATTGGAAAAAAAAAAAAAAAAAAAAAAAGGGGGGGGGGGGGGAAAGGGGGGGGTGAAAAAAGAGGGAAAAATGGAAAAAAAAAGGGGAAAGGGGGAAAGTAAAAAAAAAGGGGGGGGGAAAAATAAAAAAAGGGAAAAAAAAAAAAAATAAAAAAAAAAAAAACACAAAAAAAAAAACCCCAACCCAAAAAACCAACACACCCAAAAAACAACGGAAAAAAAGTTTAAGAAGTAAAAAAAAAAAAGGACAACTTTAAAAAGAAAGCTTTTTTTTAACGCGGAAAAGGGGAAGGTTTAAAACAAAAAAGAGAATAAGAAAAAATAAAAACGGGGGGAAAGAAAAAAGAGGAAAAAAAAGAAAAAAGGAGAAAAAAACTTTTAAAAAAAAGGGCCCGGGGAAAAAAAAAACAAAACACCCACAAAAAAAACCCCCCCAAAACCCCCCCCCCAAAAAAAAAAAAACCCCCCAAAAAAAAAAAGAAAAAAAAAAGAAAAAAAAAAAAATAAAGAAAGGAAAAAAAAGAAGAGAGAGAAGGAGGAGGGGGAGATGAAGAGAAAGAGGGGGGGAGAGAGAGGAGAGAGAGGAAAAGGGAGGGGGGGGAAGGGAGAGAGAGAGAGAGAGAGAGAAAAAGGAGGGGGAAGAGAGAGAGAGAGGAGAGGAGGGGAGAAGGAGAAAAGAGAGAAGAAGAGAAAAGAGGGGAGAGACGGGGGCTGGGGAGGGAGGGGGAAGAGAGAGAAAGGAGGAGGAGGAGGGGGAAAAGGGGGAGAGGGGAAAGAGAGGAGGAGGGAGAGAGAGGGAGAGGAGAGGAAGAGAGAGAAGAGGAAGAGGGGGGGAGAAAAAAAAAGGGGGGAAAAAGGGAGAGAGAAAAAAAAAAAAAAGAGAGAGAGACAAAAATAGGTATAATTTTTATTACCCTCCATCCTTCCCCCTAAACCAAAGCAACACAAAAAAAAAAAAAAAAAATATGGTGGGGGGAAAGAAAAAAAAAACAAAAAAAAAAAAAAGGGGTTTTTTTTTTAAAACTTTTTCCGGGGAAAATCACACTTAAAAATATTGTGCCTTTTTTTTCCCCCCTTTCCCTACCAACAAAATGGAGAGTTTTGAAAAATTGTTTTTGGGTGGGACGAGGGGAAAAAGGGGGGGTTTGAGGGGAGAAGGAGGGGGGTTAGGGGGAAGGGGAAGAAGGGAGGAAGGGGGGGGGTGAAAAGGGGGGAAAAGTGAATGGAGAAAGGAAGGAAGAAAAAGGGTTTATGAGAATGAAGGAAATGAGAAGAGGGAAAATGAGAGAAGGCGGAGAGGAAAGGGAAGGAGATGAGAGGAAGGGGGGGGGGGAGGAGAGAGAGAGAGAGAGAGAGAGGAAGAGAGGGGGGGGAGAGGAGGAGGGGGGGAGAGAGAGGGGAGAGAGAGAGAGAGGAGGGGAAGAGGAGAGAGAGAGAGAATGAGAAAGAAGAGAGAGAGGAGGGGGAGAGAGAGAGAGAGAGAGAGGAGAGAGAGAGAGGGGAAGAGAGAGAGAGGAAGAGGGGAAGGAGAGAGAGGAGGAGAGAGGAAGGGAGGGGGGAGAAGAGGAGAGGGAGGAATGGGAGGGGAAGAGAGAGGGAGGGAGAAGAGAGAGAAAGGGGGAGGGAGAGAGAGAGAGAGAGAAAAGACGAGAGAGAGAAGGGAGAAAAGGGAGAGAGAGAGAGAGAGAGAGAGAGGGGAGGAGAGAGGAAAGCGGAAAGGAAAAAAGAAAAACCAAAGAAGGAGAGGGAGGAAAGCGAACAAAAGGGGAGGAGAAAAAGAAGAGAGAAAAGATGGGAAGGGGAAAGAGAGAGGTTGATTTAAAAAAATGGAAAGGTTTTAGAAGGGAAGGGGGAGAGGAAGAGGAGGAGGAAGGGGCGGGGGGGGAAGAGAGAAAGGAAGGAAAAAAGGGGAAACAAAAGGAAAAAAAAGCAAAGGGGATGGAAAGATTTTTTTTAAAAAAACAAAAAGAAATAAGAGAGAAAGGAAAGGAAAGAATTACCCAATTTAGGGAAGTGGGGAAAAAAAGGGAACCAAAAAGAAAAAATGTGGGAAGGGGAGGAAAGTTTAAAAAGGAATTATAAAAACAAGTTTTTGGGGGAGGAGGGAAGAAAGGAGATGGGGGAAAGGGGGGAAAAGTGTGGAGGTTTTAAAGGGGGGCGCCAGCCTTGCCTGCGTTTCTTACCACAAATAAAGGGTTTGCGAGGAGATGAAAAGGAAAGGAAGGGGGGAAAAAAGAAGAAAGGAAAGGGGGAAAAAAGAGGAAGGGGGAAAAAGGGGAAAAGGAAAGGAAAAAGGCGGGGTGGTAAGAGAAAAATTTAAAAATCGTATGGGGAAAAAAAGGGGGATTTAAAAGGGAAAAGGAAAGGGGGGGTGGGGGGGGAGGGGGGGGAGGAAAAAGGGGGGAGGAGGAGGGGGAGGGGAGGAGGAGGAGGAAGGGGGAAAGGGGAAAGAAGGGGGGAAGGAAAAAAAAAGGGGGGGAGGAGGGGAGGAAGGGGAGGAGGAGGAAAAGGGGGAGGGGGGGAAGGAGGGGGAAAAAAAGAAGGAGGAAGGAAAAAATGGGGGAGGAAGAAAGAAGGAAAAAAAAAAAGGGGGAAAGGAGGGGGGAAGGAAAAAAAAAAAGGGGGAAAGAAAAAAGGGGAAAAAGAAAAGGAGGAGGAAGGGGGGAGGAAGGAGGAAGGGGGAAAAGAGAGGAAAGGAAAGGGGGGGGGGGGAAAGAAAAAAAAAAAAAGGGGGAAAAGGGGGAAAGAAAAAAAAAAAAAAAAAAAAAAGGGGAAAAAAGGGGTGGAAAAGGAAAAAAATGAAAAAGGGGAAAAAAAAAGAAAAAAAGAAAAAGGAGAAAAAAAAAAAAAAAAAAAAAAAAAGAAAAAGATATAAAAAAAAAAAAAAACAAAAAAAAAAAAAAAAAAAAAAAACAAAAAAAAAAAAAAAAAAAAAAAAAAAACAACCAAAAAACCCAAAAGGTGCCCAAGCAAAACGGGAAAAAAAAAATTAAAGAAAAATTAAAGAAAAAGGTTATTTAAAAAAGGGAAAATATTTACA
>JACEEZ010017113.1:15000-17500 GCA_016584305.1 Chionoecetes opilio
TTGACCTTCCATTGCAATCTTCATCTCTGTTGTATTCCTGTATTCCTGTTAGTTAATATTTGACCTTCCATTGCAATCTTTATCTCTGTTGTATTCCTGTATTCCTGTTAGTTAATATTTGACCTCCCATTGCAATCTTTATCTCTGTTGTATTCCTGTATTCCTGTTAGTTAATATTTGACCTTCCATTGCAATCTTCATCTCTGTTGTATTCCTGTATTCCGTAGTTAATATTTGACCTCCCATGTGCAATCTTTATCTCTGTTGTATTCCTGTATTCCTGTTAGTTAATATTTGACCTCCCATTGCAATCTTCATCTCTGTTGTATTCCTGTATTCCTGTTAGTTAATATTTGACCTTCCATTGCAATCTTCATCTCTGTTGCATATGTCTGTGGCTACGTATAACATATCTATATATTTCCCTCGTGTTCTCTGTTCCTAGTTTGTGTTGCACGACCTTGATTTATGCTGACCTATACTGACCTATACTGACCTTTCACTATGTCAGTTCTCAGGATTTATTTGTTCCTGTTTCATACACGTTCTACAAGGTTTGTTTTCCCTCATACACGTTCTACAAGGTTTATTTTCCCTCATACACGTTCTACAAGGTTTATTTTCCCTTGTACACGTTCTACAAGGTTTATTTTCCCTCGTACACGTTCTACAAGGTATATTTTCCCTCATACACGTTCTACAAGGTTTATTTTCCCTCATACACGTTCTACAAGGTTTATTTTCCCTCATACACGTTCTACAAGGTTTATTTTCCCTCATACACGTTCTAAAAGGTTTATTTTCCCTCATACACGTTCTACAAGGTTTATTTTCCCTCATACACGTTCTACAAGGTTTATTTTCACTCATACACATTCTACAAGGTTTATTTTACCTCGTACACGTTCTACAAGGTTTATTTTCCCTCGTACCCGTTCTACAAGGTTTATTTTCCCTCATACACGTTCTACAAGGTTTATTTTCCCTCATACCGTTCTACAAGGTTTATTTTCACTCATACACGTTCTACAAGGTTTATTTTCCCTCATACACGTTCTACAAGGTTTATTT
The DNA here is from genome assembly GCA_016584305.1 of Chionoecetes opilio. NCBI lineage: Eukaryota > Metazoa > Arthropoda > Malacostraca > Decapoda > Majidae > Chionoecetes > Chionoecetes opilio. The sequence goes on from JACEEZ010017113.1 coordinate 16,072, forward strand.
TCCCTCGTACACGTTCTACAAGGTTTATTTTCCCTCATACACGTTCTACAAGGTTTATTTTCCCTCATACACGTTCTACAAGGTTTATTTTCCCTCATACACGTTCTACAAGGTTTATTTTCCCTCATACACGTTCTACAAGGTTTATTTTCCCTCGTACACGTTCTACAAGGTTTATTTTCCCTCGTACACGTTCTACAAGGTTTATTTTCCCTCGTACACGTTCTACAAGGTTTATTTCCCTCGTACACGTTCTACAAGGTTTATTTTCCCTCGTACACGTTCTACAAGGTTTATTTTCCCTCGTACACGTTCTACAAGGTTTATTTTCCCTCATACACGTTCTACAAGGTTTATTTCCTCATACACGTTCTACAAGGTTTATTTTCCCTCGTACACGTTCTAAAAGGTTTATTTCCCCTCATACACGTTCTACAAGGTTTTTTCCCTGTACACGTTCTAAAAGGTTTTTTTCCCCTCATACACCCTTCTACAGGTTTTTTTTTTCCCTCATACACGTTCACAAGGTTATTTCCCTTATTTTCAAGTTTTACAAGTTTATTTTCCCTCGATACGTTAAACATACAAGGTTACCTTTACGTTTCACAAGGTTATTTCCTTTAACCCCTCACAGGTTTTTTTCCCTGTCACGTTTCTACAAGGTTATTTTCCCCTGTTACCGTTTTACAAGGGTTTATTTCCCTAATTCAACAAGGGTTTATTTTTTAATTAAATTTTTTTCCCTGTACTTCTACAAGGTTTATTTCCCTTCATACCCCTTCACAAGGTTTATTTTCTCATCACTTTACAAGGTTTTATTCCCTAAACCACGTTCTACAAGGGTTTTTTTTCCCTTTTACCGTTCCTAACAAGGTTTATTCTCTTCATCAGTTCTCAAGTTTATTTTCCCTTGGTACAACTTCTACGTTTTTTCCCCCGTAACACGTTCTTAAGTTTTTTTTTCCTTCCTAATCGTTCTACAATTTATTTCCTCGTAAAACTTCCTACAAGGTTATTTCCCTCGTAACGTTCTACAAGATTTTCCCTGTAACCGTTCTACAAGGTTTTTTTCCGCGATTACACGTTCTACAAGGTTATTTTCCCTCGTAACGTCCTACAAGGTATTTTCCCTTTACACGTTTTTACAAGTTTTTTTTTCCTTTATACACTTTTTACAAGGTTTATTTCCCCCATACACGTTCTACAAGGTTTATTTCCTTACACGTTCTACAGTTTTTTTCCCTCGTACACGTTCTAAAGTTTTTTTCCCAACTTCTGTTTTTTCCCTTACGCTAATTTATTCCCTCATCCGTTCTACAGGTTATTTTCCCTATTTGTATACGAGCAAGGGTTTATACTGACCTATTATATTTCTTTTCCCGTGCGCATGTCGTTGGAAGTAACATGTACGGGGGAACCATTGATTATA
>JACEEZ010017113.1:22500-25000 GCA_016584305.1 Chionoecetes opilio
CTCTCTCTCTCTCTCCTCTCCTCTCCTCTCTCCTCTCCTCTCTCTCTCTCTCTCTCTCTCTCTCTCTCTCTCTCTCGTAACCATTTCGGTTTTTTAATGAACGTGAGTGGAATGTGGGAGTAACTATATTTCATGGCATTGCTTTGGTCTTTGCAGTCCTAATTCATTCATTCGCTATTCAAGTGTTCATTTACTGTGCTATGAAAATGTTCTTTGTACGTATCCTCATGAATATACCTATTATAATAGTATAAAAAATGTGTGTGTGTGTGTGTGTGTGTGTGTGTGTGTGTGTGTGTGTGGTGTGTGTGTGTGTGTGTGTGTGTGGTGTGTGTGTGTGTGTGTGTTTGTGTGTGTGGTGGTGTAGGTGTGTGCTAAACTGGATTATAAAATTCAGAAATGTTTGGATACAATTCTCTCTTTATTCTTAGTCACCATCTGTGTCACCCTTACCTCCTTCACCCTGGCAAACCCTTCCACCCTTCCCTTTCCCTCTGCTCCACCCTTCCACCCTTCCACCCTTCCCTTCCCCTCTGCTCCACCCTTCCAATCTCTTCCTGTCATTGTTTCTCCGCCATACACAACTTTCCATCATCCCACACCGCAACCTGTTCTCTCTCTCTCTCTCTCCTCTCTCTCTCTCTCTCTCTCTCTCTCTCTCTCTCTCTCTCTCTCTCTCTCTCTCTCTCTCTCTCTCTCTCTCTCTCTCTCATTCTCTCTATCCTAGTTCACAAGTGTACATACATTCCTGCTTCTATCTCTGTTATCACTTTTTTTCTGATTGTCAACACCACCAACACCAACACCAGTAGGAGTCGTTGTGTGGTCGCTCCCTTCACTACACCACCACGACCACAACCACGACTACGACCACGACCACCACGACCACAACCAGCACGACCACAACCACGACCACCACCACTACCACGACCACCACCACATGCACAACAACCACCCCCACCACAACCACCACCACCCCCACTACAACTACCACAACCACGACTACCACCACCACCACCACAACCACCACCACGTAATCCACACCACGACTACCACCACCACACAAAACCACCAGACCACTACAACCACCACTACCACTAAGACCACCACACTACACCACCACTACCACTACACCACGACCACCACACCACCACTACGCCACTACCACCACGACCACAACTACCACCACCACCACAACCACTACCACCACGACCACAACCACAACCACCACGACAACCACGACCACCACTACTACCACAACCACTACCACCACCACGACCACCACGACCTTGCTTTGACCGCAGCCCTTTCCTCACCCTTCAAGATCTCACCTTTCCTTCCACACTTTACAACCTGTCCCTTCCATTTACCTCTTTCCTCCTTACCTTACCTCTGAAATGAGCCTGGCACTACCCCCCTCCTCCTCCTCCTCCTCCTCCTCCTCCTCCTCCTCCTCCTCCTCCTCCTCCTCCTTGTGTCTCTTAAACCTTCTCCATGCCTCCCCTGTCCTCCTTCGTCTTCCCATATCTCGTCTCCAAAGTATCCCTCGTTCCTCCTTCTTTTTGTCTTCTCCCTCCTCTTCCATGCTTTATTTTGTCTTCTTATCTTCATCGTCCTTATATTCTCTCTTTTCTTCCCCTCTTCCTCCACTTTTCTCTTTTCTTCTCCACTTCATCCAGGTTTTCTTCAATTTTCCTCTTCTTTCTCTTCCTCCTTATTCTATTTTGTCTTCTTATCTTCGCAATGTCCTTCTTTTTCCTCTTTTCTTCCCTCTTCCTCCTATTCTCTCCTATTTTCTCTTATGTTCTAGGTTCACATCACTGCCTTATTTTCCTCCTCCTCTTCCCTTCTTCCTCCTATTCTCTCCTATTTCCTCTTCTTCTAGTTTCACATCACTTTTGTCTTCTTTGTCTCCTCCTCTTCCCTTCTTCCTCCTATTCTCTCCTATTTTCTCTTATGTTCTAGGTTCACATCACTTCCTTATTTTCCTCCTCCTCTTCCCTTCTTCCTCCTATTCTCTCCTATTTTCTCTTATGTTCTAGGTTCACATCACTTCCTTATTTTCCTCCTCTTCTTCCTCCTCCTATTCTCTCCTATTTCCCTCTTATGTTCTAGGTTCACATCACTTCCTTATTTTCCTCCTCTTCTTCCTCCTCCTATTCTCTCCTATTTCCCTCTTATGTTCTAGGTTCACATCACTTCCTTATTTTCCTCCTCCTCTTCCCTTCTTCCTCCTATTCTCTCCTATTTCCTCTTCTTCTAGGTTCACATCACTTTTGTCTTCTTTGTCTCCCCCTCTTCCTTCTTCCTCCTATTCTCTCCTATCTCCCTCTTGTTCTAGTTTCACATCACTTCCTTATTTTCCTCCTCCTCTTCCCCTCTTCCTCCTTTCTCTCCCATCTTCCTCTTATGTCCTACCTTCACATCACTTCTTCCTTCTTTGCCTCCTCTTCTTCCTCCTCCTCCTCCTTGAAGATGACCGTAAAGCTGCCTGCCAGAG
>JACEEZ010017113.1:37500-57500 GCA_016584305.1 Chionoecetes opilio
CTAGCAAGGCTTTTGTTCTCTCTATATTTGGTTTAGTTCTATACTGCGATTCTTTTGATAATGCGAAAAGAAAAAGAAGTGAAATCAAGTTATAAATCAATCTCTTTCAAACTAGCAAGATCTTTATTCTTTCTATATTTGGTTTAGTTCTATCCAAAGACTACTGTTTACTGGACTTGCTACTCAGTTTGGGCTATTTCCAGTGGAGGCCAATGTCGCGATTCCTCACACTTTCGAACATCACTCACATTTCCCTTCCTATGGTTTATCAGTATAAATGATATACTGACTGTTATCTTCGTAAATGTTTGTTCTATAATATTATCAAATAAAAAACAGTAAAATACACTAAAGAAATGCCATTATAAGACTCTGAAGAAATATGCATGAACTTTATATTCACTTAAACTCTTCGCCATTTAACATTTTGCGAGCAAACGTTTTACATGAAGCATATCAATAGAAGCAGAATTTTATTAGCTTTCCATTGATATATTTCGTTTTCTGATAAATGAATTAGAACCATACATAAATTAGCGTTAACTAAATAAATAACATCATCAATCGGGAAAATTCGGGAAAGTATACAGTAGTCTTTGTTGTATCCTATTACTCCTTTTGGTTATTTGAAAAGAAATAATAGAAAATGAAAACGTGAGTTGAAGCGTAATTTTTGATGAGGCATCGTTTATCACACAACATCTACCTTCTAAAAAAAGTATAGATATATTTTCTAAGCTACGAGAGAGCAACTGTTTTATGATTATGATATAAATTTGAACAATAAAAAAAAGCCAGCATGTGAACTAAAAACAAAATCAACAAATAAAGATAAATAAAGTTTTCAAGTTTTCAATATAGAAATTTCGTCTGAGTAATAATTATTGCAACAACTTAATTAGAATGGACATAATTTGTGACAAGTAGTAGTGGTAGTAGTTACGAGTAGTAGTTATAAATAGTAGTTAGTAGTAATAGTTAGAATACTAGTTAGTAGAAGTAGTTAGTAGTACATTTAGTAACAATAGTTAGTAGTAATAGTTAGTAGTAGTAGTTATAAATATTGATTAGTAGTAATAGTTGGAAATAGTAGTTAGTAGTTATAGTTAGTAAAGGTAGCAGTTAGAAGAAGTGGTTAGTATTATTAGTTAGTAGAAGTAGTAGTATTTAGTAGTAGTAGTAGTAGTAATAGTATTAGTATTAGCATTTAGTATTTAGTAGTAGTAGTAGTAGTAGTAGTAGTAGTAGTAGTAGTAGTAGTAGTATAGTAGTTAGTAGTATTATAGAAGTATGTAGTTAGTAGTAGTTCTGTCTCTCAAGGAAAGCAGAAGCATATACTTACGTTTGGACATGAGGATGGCGGAGACCATTGCTTTTGGAGGCCACGAGACGAAGAGCAGCGCCAGGAGGAGGACCCGATGTCGTACCGCCCATGAGTTACAAGGCCCCACTGCCACCTCGCCCGGCCCCCCGATCATAGCGCTCCGGGGACACGACACGACAGCTGGTTAGCAAATACAGGAGTGTTCTTGTTCTTCCCGAGCTCCACCACGCGACCTCCAAGCGCCTCTCGCCTCTCCTTCCACTCAGTATTGTTCTATTTCCCCTTTTTCTTGTGTCTCCTTCTCCTCCTTGTCTCATGCTCGCTGCCAGACATTGTTACCCAACATTTTGCTCCTCGCTTTGTATTTCGCTTCTCTGTATTTATCTTTTACACTCAGTTTTTTCTGGTATGTTTTAGATGGAAGTGAATAACAAGGCTTTTCTCAGTAATTGGTACATAACACAACACTGCACTGGATCCTCACAACCACGATTTCCTTGAAGCTTCCTCACCACTGTCAAAGGAAGGTGGAGGAGGAGGAGGAGGAGGAGGAAAAGGAGGAGGTGGAGGAGGAGGAGGAGGAGGAGGAGGAGGAGGAGGAGGTGGAGGAGGACAAAGGAAGAGGAAGACCAGTACACCTCGTTAAAAAGGGGATGCAGTAGGATGAGGAGAAGGAAGAGGAAGAGGAGAAGGAAGAGGAGAAGAAGGAAGAGGAGGAAGAAGTGGGTAAAGAGAGCTCAGGGTTTGTATATCGCCCACCTCGTTCCTAGTGTGGCATTTCCAGAGTCCTTGTTGACCAACGCTTGATCTGCAACACAAAGAAAGTACTATTAGTGGACGAGGCAACAACACTTACAACATATAAAAGTAACCCCTTCACGCCCAGATCTTTCTTTGCTATGAAAAATTGTCTGTTGTTAGCCATAAAATTACGAAAGGTAACTGAATATACCAATTAATTAGTCGACAAGGATACTAAACAGGTCCTATCTATAAAATATTGCTTATATTCACTCAAAAATCGTCTATTGGTATAGCCTAATTACAATGGAAATAACGTTATGGGTCTCAAGGGGTTAGTGACAACATGCAATCCTTTTTTTTTTTTTCCTTGGTCAGTCCTTTGTGATGTAAATAAATAAATAAACAAAACAAAACAATACATTAAAATAAAGACACCTAATCTGCACTGCTGGAAAGTAGACAATGCATTGATAAGATTATAGTTATACGCAACACTGCCTCATTAACATCATCATCATCAGCATCATCATCATCATCACAAAATATCAATACTTGTACGTTTTTTTTATTCAGTCCTCATGAAAGATAAGAAAATGAGAAAAATATAGAATCACTTTTAATTTCAACTGTTTTATATTGTGGTTTATAGGTCAATCTCTCTCTCTCTCTCTCTCTCTCTCTCTCTCTCTCTCTCTCTCTCTCTCTCTCTCTCTCTCTCTCTCTCTCTCGTAATTTGGAGGAATTTCTGTTATTTTGGTTTCCATGGGTGAACCACACACACACACACACACACACACACACACACACACATACACATACACATACACATACACATACACACACGCACACGCACACGCACACGCACACGCACACGCACACACACACACACACACACATACACACTCACAGAGCACATTTTACTAAGCGTTCTATTGTGGATTGCAAAAAATATATATATGTTGGAATGATAAAAAAAAACGTGGTACTGGCTGTTGAATTAATCTACCTGGATGAACCTACGTCATATAAAGGGCTTCACATTCTCTCTCTCCTCTCTCTCCTTCTCCTCTCTCTCTCTCTCTCTTCTCTCTCTGTCTCTCTCTCTCTCTCTCTCTCTCTCTCTCTCTCTCTCTCTCTCTCCTCTCTCTCTCTCTCTCTCTCTCTCTCTCTCTCTCTCCTCTTCTCTCTCTCTCTCTCTCTCTCTCTCTCTCTCTCTCTCTCTATCTCTCTCTCTCTCTGGCATTATATATGTAAGAGGTGATTAAGGCCAAAAAAAAAGCAGTGCAGAGGAGAGGAGGAGGAGGAGGAGGAGGAGGAGGAGGAGGAGAGGAGGAGGAGGAGGAGGAGAGGAGGAGGAGAGGAGGAGGAGGAGGAGGAGGAGGATGAGGAGGAGGAGGAGGAGGAGGAGGGAGGAGGAGGAGTGTGGAGGAGAGGGAGGAGGAGGGGAGGAGAGAGGAGAGGAGGAGGAGAGGGGGAGGGGAGGAGGAGGAGGAGGGAGGAGGAGTGGGGGAGGGAGGTGGAAGGGAGGAGGGGGTAGGAGTGGAGGGAGGAGAGGAATCATAGGAATACATAGGAATAGCAGACACCAGGAGAGCTATTGGTCCATAACTAGGGTATCTGTTGTACTACATACTACTGACTATCAACTACATGTAAGAGGAACAGTTGGAAAATGATACCATGTCCCTAAAGAAGATAGGAACATGGAAGTTTCGTAGTGAAGAATGATAGGATATGAAATATACTAACTACAACTACCACTAACACTAATCGATCCGGGGGACTATATTATGAATTCGCAGGGCAATATCAATACCCATTTCCTTTACAGTGCGCGTCAAGTCTGTTTTTAAATGTAGTTATTGTGCTGGCTCCGACAACATTTGCTGGTAATTTCTTCCATCGATCAACAACTCTAACATTGAAATAATTTTTACGGAGATCTGTGTTGCAACGTTGACCATACAGTTTTAGACCGTTGTTTCTTGTTGTCACGTGAGGAGAAGGCTCGAATATGTTCTCATGATTAATGACATCAAATCCTTTAACGATCTTAAGGGTTTCTATTGATAGAAATACCCACGGATTAATTAATTAAGGTCCCCACGGATTCTACGATCCTTTAGGGAAAACATATTAAGTTTCCGCAGTCTCTCTTCATCAGATGAATTTCGCAGAAATGGAATTTGTTTTTGGTTTTTTCTTTGAAATGATTCAATTTGGCTTTATCTTTTATGAAATAAAAGGGGACCAGAATTAAAGGATATTTTAAGTATGGCCAACCAAAAGGCGTGTATAAAAACGTGTCTTACTTTCGGAGTTTTATGTTTAAAATTGCGTTTGATGACGGGGGGGGAGGAGGGGGGAGGAGGAGGAGGGGGGAGGGAGGAGAACACAATTTAAAGGGACTTATTCGTCTAAATTTCTGGGGAATAGAAAACCCCTGTTGGTTAGCGATTTAATGATGGCGACCCCCCTCTTTTTTTTCTCTTTCTCTTTCTTTCCCTTTTCTTCCTCTTCCCCCTTTTTTCTCTTTCCTTTTCCCTTTCCTTTTCTCTTTCCCCTCTTTTTCCCCCCCCCCCTTTCCCCCCCCTCCCCCCCCCCTTCCCCTTTTCTTCCCCCCCTCCCCTTTCCTTTTCCCCCCCCTTTTTCCCCCCCTTTTTCGATTACCCCCCCCCCCTTTTTTTTTTTTCCCCCTCTCCTCTCTTTCCTCCTCCTCTCCTCTTTCCTCTCCTCCCCCTTTTCCCCCTTTTTCTCTCTCCTCTCTCTCCCCCCTTCCCTCTCCTCTTCTCTCCCTCTCTTCTCTCTCCCCCTCCCCCTATCCCCTCCCTTTTTTTCTCTCTCTCCTTCCATTTGTTTCCCTTCCCCTTTTTCCTCCCTCCTTTTTCCCCTTCCCTTTCCGGTTTTTTTCATTCCTTTCCCCTTTCCCTTCAATGTTTTCCTCCTTCTCTTTTTCTTCTTTTTTCAAAAATTCTTTCCTTCCTCAAGTTCTCCGCCTCTCTTCCTTCCCCTTTTCTCTCTCTCCCCTCTCTCTCTCTCTCTTCTCTCTCTCTCTCTCTCCTCTCTCTCCTCTCTCTCTTCTCTCCTCTCTCTCCTCCTCTCTCCTCCTCTCTCTCTCTCTCTCTCTCTCTCTCTCTCTCTCTCTCTGTCCTTTCTTCGTTAATTACTATATTTTTCTCTCTCTCCAGCGTTTCTTCTCTCCTTGCCCTAATTTTCCTCTTTCGTCCCCTCGCCTAACATTTTCTTTTTTCTTTATTTTTCTTTCCATTCTCTTCCTTACTTTTATTTTACTAACGCATCTCTTTGCTTTTTGACACTTTTCTTATCTATCAACATTTATATTATTTTATTATATTTATCTTCACTCGGTTATCTCTTTATATATCATGTACCTTACCTTTCATCCTTTTTTACTTGCCTTCATCTTTTATTTCCTTTGTCTTCACTCAGAATTCTATCATGTTTCCTTTCAATGTTCAATCCTATGTGTTTCTTTGCTGAGATTCTCTATGTCACATCTCCCTTTTTTGCTTTGCTTTACTTTAGTTAGTACTTTAATTTTAATTTCATATTCCTTGGCCGAAATGTATCATCATGGCTCTTATCAATTTCCTATCTCATATTTTTTCTTTCCTGCCATTATTTCTATCCCATATTTTCCTTTCTTTTATTTTAGTTTGGTATCTAATCTTTAGTTTCCCTTTCCTTTGCTAAAAATTATATAATCGTTCCTTGCAATTTCCTATCATGTATGGTTTTTTTCTGCAATTCTTTCTTTTCAATCAAATTTTTTCCTAACTTTATCCTACATCCCATTACCTGTCCTAGCTCCTTCTCCCTTGATTTTTACATGTCACTATTTTTTTCTTACTCTCTCTTACATCCCATTACCTGTCCAAGCTCCATCTCCCTTTACCATTACCTGTCCAAGCTCCATCTCCCTTTACCATTACCTGTCCAAGCTCCTTCTCCCTTTACCATTACCTGTCCAAGCTCCTTCTCCCTTTACCATTACCTGTACAAGCTCCTTCTCCCTTTACCATTACCTGTACAAGCTCCTTCTCCCTTTACCATTACCTGTACAAGCTCCTTCTCCCTTTACCATTACCTGTACAAGCTCCTTCTCCCTTTACAATTACCTGTCCAAGCTCCTTCTCCCTTTACAATTACCTGTCCAAGCTCCTTCTCCCTTTACCATTACCTGTACAAGCTCCTTCTCCCTTTACCATTACCTGTACAAGCTCCTTCTCCCTTTACCATTACCTGTCCAAGCTCCTTCTCCCTTTACAATTACCTGTCCAAGCTCCTTCTTCCTTTACCATTACCTGTCCAAGCTCCTTCTCCCTTTACAATTACCTGTACAAGCTCCTTCTCCCTTTACAATTACCTGTCCAAGCTCCTTCTCCCTTTACCATTACTTGTCCAAGCTCCATCTCCCTTTACCATTACCTGTCCAAGCTCCTTCTTCCTTTACCATTACCTGTACAAGCTCCTTCTCCCTTTACCATTAACTGTCCAAGCTCCAAGCTTTTACCTTTGACATTTCATTCTTCCCAGTCGAGTGATGAAAACCACTAATAACCACCTAAAGTCCATCTCTGCGGCGGGTCCTTTTGCAGATATTATCCAAAGCGAGGAGGATGAATAGAGCTGTGCGCGGACCCACATTTGTATTTGTAAAGAACCCAAACATCTCAATTATGCCTCGCCTGGTATCTAAAACTGACTGAATAAATGGTCTTGTCTCCTCCTTCCTCCTCCTCCTCCTCCTCCTCCTCCTCCTCCCCCTCTTCCTCCTCCTCCTCCTCCTCCTCCTCCTCCTCCTCCTCCTCCTCCTCCTCCTCCTCCTCCTCTTCCTCTTCCTCTTCCTCTTCCTCTTCCTCTTCTTCCTCTTCCTCTTCCTCTTCCTCTTCCTCTTCCTCTTCCTCTTCCTCTTCCTCCTCCTCCTCCTCCTCTTCCTCTTCCTCTTCCTCTTCCTCTTCCTCTTCCTCCTCCTCTTCCTCCTCCTCCTCTTCCTCCGCCTCCTCCTAATCTAGTTTTTTTTTATTATCTTTTTACGTATGTTTTCCTCCACTCAGTTTCTTCCTCCTCTTCCTCCCACTCTATTCAGCCATTCATTATCTTTCTATTTTTACCTTGTTTCTTTATCCACTACTTGTGTTCCTTCTAATTATCCTTCTCCTCTTCTCCTCCTCCTCTCTTCTTACTAGTCTATCCTCCTTTCATTCTTCCATCTCTTTTTCTTCTTTTCTTTTTCTTCCTCCTGGCCTCGCTCTACTTCTCCTCCTCCTCTCACTCCTTCTTTCTCTCTCTTATTTATTTTCCTGTCTTTTATTTCGTCCTCGTTTTCGTATATTTTTCAAGCTTATTTTTAGTCTCGTCTCCTCTTTCTCCCACGCGGTTATTGGTTTTTCATCTGGTGAGGTAATCTAATTAGCTGAATAAGAATATAATTTTATGATTATGTCAAAAAATAATTATATCCTACTTTCTGTCCATGGAAAGTGTTCATATCTGTTGTTTTTGTAAGCTATTTCGTCTATCAATTTTTTTTTAATGGATCGTGCCTTAAGGAAAAACAAAGGGGAGCCATTTCCCTTATGTCTCTTTTTCTCACACTAATGATGATTATTATGATACTATGATAATAATGATGATAATGATAACAATAATGAAACTTTGTGGTCAGCATCCAAAATTCTTATTATGAAAAAACATCCTTTCCTTTATCTTCTATTCGCATCCTCCTCCTCCTCCTCCTCCTCTTCCTCTTCCTCTTCCTCTTCCTCCTCCTCTTCCTCCTCCTCTTCCTCCTCCTCTTCCTCCTCCTCCTCCTCCTCCTCCTCCTCCTCCTCCTCCTCCTCCTCCAAATCCTTAAACACTCAAACTAACCTTGACTCACAAACATTAAACCTCCAAGGAACGTCTACACACAATGTTGCAACGCTAATCTATACTCCTTCACATTTCGCTTACCACCACTCCTCTTCCTCCTCCTCCTCTTCTTCCTCCTCTTCCTCCTCCTCCTCCTTCTTCCTCCTCCTCCTCTTCTCCTTCTCCTCTACCTCAATCAATAATCTCCCCACATAAGTGTACTGCTGGCGTGGAAGATGACTCGTTCAACATGTCGTAACGTGTTCATTCAAGCTTCCCTGAGCCATTAAGACGATAGTGAGGGTGTTAGTAAGCCTTGAGGGAACACGATGGTCTGTCAGGTAAACACAATGAGGGGAAGGCGAGGCTAGTGTAGAGAGCTTGACACCTTGAGAGAGGACACACACACACAGACGCACACACACACACACACACACACACACACACACACACACACACACACACACACATAGGCTTAAATCAGAGAGATGTATTCAGGGAGAACTACCAATAATATATTTGTGGGTTTTCATCGATATAATGCTGTGTGGTGAAGCCCTTCCAAACACACACACACACACGCACCCACACCCACACACCCACACACACACACACACACACACACTCTGTCTAGGTCATGAATGTTACAGTGACGAGGCGACTTCCGTTCACGTGACCACAAATCGATAAACGTAAAAAAAAAAAATAATAAAAGTTACTCAGCTTCGTAACGTGATTAACTATAAAAGAAATACCTGTATAGTAAACTGAAAAAGAACATTTATCACGAACAGGTAATTTTGTGAAGTAAATGGGTGAGGTGACTTTAACTTTTTGCACCTACTACTATAACTAGTCTATAGGCTATACTACCTACTTACTCCTACTAACCATTTTATACCTACTCCTCCTACTTACTTACCTACCTACCTATCTACCTACCTACTTACTCCTACTAACCGACTTACACATCCTCCTACTTACCTACTGACCTACCTACTTACCTACCTACCTACTTACTCCTACTAACCGACTTACACCTCCTCCTACTTACCTACTTACCTATCTCCTTACCTACCTGCCTACCTACCTACCTACCTACCTACTTGCTCCTACTAACCCACTTACAGGATACCTATTTCTCCTACCTACCTATCTTACTATACCTACCTACCTACCTACCTACTACCTACTTACCCATATACATGACTACCTACCTATCGACCTACTTACCAACTACTTTCATACATATTTATACATACACACATGTAATAAAGACGCACAAACGAGAACACACGCACGAAACAACAACAAAATCCAGGTCAGTGTATTACTGAGATCTAATTAGTTTTTTCAACCCTAATGGAATAGCTGACATTAAAGAAATCTAACCAAAAAAATGCGTAAAATAGAATATCTTAATGTTACTTCCACCCACACGTAACACACATTAATATCAAAATGTTATGTCTTTTTTCTCTCCATCCATCTCGGTTTTTTTCCAACCTTGTGTTCAGTATAATATTTTACAGGCAAAACTAACTATGTAATTTTATCATAACACATTAAAAAACTACTTCCAAAATATAATACAAATAATAGTTCTGTCATGTTTTCTTTTTTTTTGCCCGTGGCCAGTCCTGTGTGATGTACAAAAAAGAAAAAAGAAAAAAGTAAACCTATTTTCACGTGTGGAGGATACAAGGAAGAGAAGAAATGTGAACAAAAATGTGAAAAAGTAAAAGAATTGAAAAAAAAGTAAGAGAAATGAAAAAAAGTAAGAAAAATGAAAAAAAGTAAGAGAAATAAAAAAATGTGATAGAAAACGGAAAAAAGTAAGAAATGAAGAAAAAAATTGAAACATTGAAAAAAAGTAAGAGAAATGAAAAGAAGGAAGAATAATAAAAAAAAAAAGTAAAGAAAAGAGAAATAAAAAAAAAAATTAAAGAAAAAAAGAGAAATGAGAAAAAAGTCAGAGAAATGAAAAAAAGTAAAAGAAAAAAGGAGAAAAAGTAGGAGAAATTAAATAAAAATAAAAGAGAAATGAACAGAAGTAAAAAATATGAAAAAAAGTATAAGAAAAATGAAAGAAATTAAGAGAAATTAAATAAAAGTAAAAGAGAAATGAACACAAGTAAAAAAAATGAAACAAAAAGTAAAAGTGCAACTAACAAAAAAGTAAGAGTAAAAAAAGTAAGGTAAAAGAGTGCAAAAGTAAAATAAAACGTGAAGAAAAAGAGAATTGCAGCTCCTAAATTCACGCCTAAATAGCCAATAACTACTTGTTGCCATTATTTACAATCCCACAAAGGAAAATAAACTACGTTCACCACACGAATGCAGCGATGCGCAAGCTATTATCGCATCTAAAGCCACTTTTGATAAGGGTAGAAAGAAGAAAAATACTACAGGCCACACACCTCTCTCTCTCTCTCTCTCTCTCTCTCTCTCTCTCTCTCTCTCTCTCTCTCTCTCTCTCTCTCTCTCTCTCTCTCTCTCTCTCTCTCTCTCTCTCTCTCTCTCTCTCTCTCTCTCTCTCTCTCTCTCTCTCTCTCTCTCTCTCTCTCTCTCTCTCTCTCTATTACATTACCTACCTCCTCCTCCTCCTCTTCCTCCTCCTTATCCTTTCAATTCTTCCCTTTTTCCATCTCTCTCCTCCATTTTCCTCCCTTTAAAACCACCCTTTTCTCTCTCTCTCTCTCTCTCTCTCTCTCTCTCTCTCTCTCTCTCTCTCTCTCTCTCTCCTCTCTCTCTCTCTCTGGTTAGCCTCTCCATTGGCATATTCGTCCTCATTTTCTCTCCTTCCTTCCATATATTCTTTTTTGTCCCTCGTCTCCTTTTCCTCTTCTTTTTTCCTCCAGTAATACTAATTCTTTCTGCATTTTCTTTCCCTTTTCATTTTCCTTTTTGTTCTCTCCTGCGTCTATTCTGGAGTCAGTTTATAATTATCATCTCTTCCTTCACTCCTTTTTATTTCGCTCAAGAATTATGAACACAATATAGAGAAAAGGTCTTTAAATTCAGTATTTTTTTGCCTTCCTTTTCACTCCACCCTTTTTTTTCACCTATCGATCTTATTTCCTTTCTATCTACACCCTTTCTTTCCCTTCTCTTCCTTCCTTTTTTTTTCATTCGCCCGTTCCATTTTTTCCCGTTTAGGTTTAATAATGCTTTCTCTTCTGTTTCTTATTTCAAACACCATCATTTCTTCCTCCTCCTTTCTTTATCACAGTAGGATCTAATTCTCTTGCACCAATTATGTGTCTCCTTACTTTCTTTCCTTTCATTTTCCTATTATTTTCATCATCTTTCCTAATTTTTTTTCCTTCTCTCATTCCTCCATTCTGTCGATCGTTTCCTCATTTATCCCTTTTCTCAATTTCTTTATCTTTTCGCCTATCTTTTCTTTTCTTCTTTCGTTCTTATTATCTCCTTTGTCCTCGCATCCTTCTCTCCTTGCCTCTCTCTTTCTTCCTTTTATCCTTCGGCTTTTCCTACCATCAGCATTTACCTCCAACTTCAAAGCCTCTCAATTTGGAAGCAGCAAAATAATGAGAGAGGATCAGTGAAATAATAAGATAAATAAAAAATAAATATAAGAGGATTATATATTGACTCAGATTTCAGTATTTACTTTCAATATATTTATTTATTCTATTTCTAAAGCTGCATGCAATATACGAACTTCAGGATGCAACAGGACGGAAAATTCGGATGAAACTTTACCTTGAGGAAGTTAGGTCACAGGCAACTTCGTCCTGCACTCAAAATACATCTTTGAGCCTGAGTGTGTGTGTGTGTGTGAGGAGAGAGAGAGAGAAGAGAGAGAGAGAGAGAGAGAGAGAGGGAGAGGAGAGAGAGAGGAGAGAGAGAGAGAGAGAGAGAGAGAGAGAGAGAGAGGGAGAGAGAGAGAGAGAGAAGAGAGAGAGAGAGGAGAGAGAGAGAGAGAGAGAGAGAGAGAGAGTGTGTGTGCATGTGAGAGATAGAGAGAAAGAGAGAGTGTGTGTGTGTATGTGTGACAGAGAGAGAGAGAGAGAGAGAGAGAGAGAGAGAGAGAGAGAGAGAGAGAGAGAGAGAGAGAGAGAGAGAGAGAGAGAGAGAGAGAGAGAGAGAGAGAGAGAGAAGAGTGTGTGCGAACCTTTGTCATTCTTATATATACTTGTTATTGTATCATGAGTTATAAATATATTTCTTTCTCATGCACATTCCATCTCATTCTCTTTTTTGTGCTTTCTCTCTCTCTCTCTGTCCTCTCTCTCTCTCTCTCTCTCTCTCTCTCTTCTCTCCTCTCCTCTCCTCTCTCTCTCTCCTCTCTCTCTCTCTCTCTCTCCCTCTCATTGACGTGCCTGTCGATCTGTCATTACAGGGGTGGACGTGAGGAATGAAGGACATGATGACACACAAAGACTGCTGACAATGTATTACTGACTCTGACTGACACTGTACTACTTCCCTGATTAGTAACACGTCCACCAGGCATTGCTCTCTCTCTCTTCTCTCTCTCTCTCTCTCTCTCTCTCTCTCTCTCTCTCTCTCTTCCTCTCTCTCTCTCTCTCTCTCTCTCTCTCTCTCTCTCTCTCTCTCTCTCTCATTCTTCCAATTGATCTTTATTACAAATTTCTAGGTATCTGTGGAAGCCATTATATGCCTCTCTCTCTCTCTCTCTCCTCTCTCTCTCTCTCTCTCTCTCTCTCTCTCTCTCCTCTCTCTCTCTCTCTCTCTCTCTCTCTCTCTCTCTCTCTCTCTCTCTCTCTCTCTCTCTCTCTCTCAATACAATTCATCAGTAATACAACTTTCTAGGTATCTACGAAAGCCATCAATTGCAGGAACTATATATCTTCACGTATCTTTACTGATCAATTTTCTTCATTTATTTAACTAGTAAAGAGAAAATTGACCTCTTCTTCCGTGTTGTTTTTATTCTTGTACAACCCTCTTTCAATATAATCCCCCCCCCCTCTTTTCTTAATAAACTTGTTAAGCAAATAACAAAAGCAAGGAGTAAAAAGGAGAGGAAAAGGAAAGAAAAGAAAAAAAAAAAAAGGAAAAAAAAGGAAAAGGAGTAAAAAATGAACACAAAGGAGGAGGAGAGAAAAATAATAAACAATAAATACTAGAACAAAAGCAAGACAGAGGAAAAAGAGCAATTTTTTTTATCTCCTCCCAAATGTCCTCCGGTGAAGGTATTTTCAAGTCTGCTTTGTCTTGCGTCCTTCGGTGTCCTGCTGTGTCCTCCTGTCGGGATTACTGGTCAATAGGCTTAGCAGGATAGACGAGGATCAGAAGCGAGGTCCTCTTTTACTCCCAGGCACAAAGAGAAATACACAACAAAAATATTCTTCTCTCTAGTCTAAACATTTCACTGCCACATTTTATTTCCCTCAAAAAAAAAAAAAAAAAAAAAAAATGAAAAAAAAAAAAATCTGAGCTTCCGCGAATACTGACTGTGGGAATTTAAATGGAAAAATAGAAAAAAAGTCATGTGAAAAAATGTATATGTGGAGAGATAAACTCGTTCACTTCATTTCAGAATCAACAAATCCGTAAAAATAAATACAACTATAATAATGGTTTCATGTTATGGTAGTAAAGTATAGTTTTGAAAAATATCATATGGTCTATTTTTCTTCATATATAGTATACCTCATCTTTTTTTATTTGCTTATTTTCTTCATGTAAACGACTTTTTTTTTTTAACGAATAAATATAATAATGATTTCTTGTTATGGTAGTACAGTAGGGGAGAGCGGGGCAGGTTGCATCGAGGGTAGGTTGCATCATTGCCTCTAACTCGCATTAACTTTTTTTATTATTATTATTGTTGTAGTTGTAGTAGTAGTAGTAGTAGTTTATAGTAGTAGTAGTAGTAGTAGTAGTAGTAGTAGTAGTAGTAGTAGTAGTAGTAGTAGTAGTAGTAGTAGTAGTAGTAGGACGATGTACGTGTGATAGATAACATGCGAGTTAGAGGCAATGATGCAACCTACCCTCGATGCAACCTGCCCCGCTCTCCCCTACAGTAGTTTTGAAGAATAGTCTATGATAATCTTTTTCTTAATATCATAATGCCTCTTCCTCTTTTTTTTTCTATGTTTTTTCTTCATATAAACAAATATTTTAACATTTCAGAGCGTCATACAAATGTTTACTTTATTGACTTGGATGAAATGCATGTTTTTCCTTTTATTCTGTAGGAAACCAAAGACCAAAAAGACGAATAAGATAAAAATAAGATAAGATAAAACCAAAAAGACCAAATTGATAAGAATAAATGGAAAGAATAAAACCAAAGAAAGGATAAGACCAAAGCGAATAAATAACAAGGCTAGAATATAGAAGAGCAATGACCTATGCAATGCGAGACACACGGCGGAGAAAAACGTAACGAAAAAGCAAACAAAACAATAAAAATACACGAAAATCTAAAATAAACACAAACTGAAACAAATCTGCTAATCTTCAGACTCTCTTTTATATTATTTTTATACGAGACAACCAAATAGCATTCAACATTCACCTCTTGAGTATTAACGTGTTATGCAATGTCAAGATTTTTTATTATGTACAGTGTGACGCAAAAAATCTAGAAAAAGTGAACCGACTGTTTTATTCGGATTTTTATTGAAATAATAACTCTTATTTTTCTGTTTCTTTCATGTAACTATTTTTTTTTCTTTATATTTCGGATGGTTTGAGTTATTGACACCTGTACAGATGTGTTGGGTAATGGAGGAGAAAAACTTTTGTGTGTCAACATGTTTTGAAACAAATCTTAAAAGGCAGTTCAGGAGAAATTTGAAGAACAAAAGATGTATCTGTATACTTATATCCTGAATTACTTAAGATATTGATCTGTATTGTAGAGTAATATTTTACCATCGCAGTAATAATACATATAATAATAACAATAATAATAGTAATAATAATTAAAAAAACGTGCATAAAAATATACGGAGTAAGTGAAACCTGGCATGGCGTCACCGCAGAGTTTTTCACCTTTCACCCACACTTCACTTGCTTCTCTGTACAGACTTTCTTCGCTCACCCTCGCGCGCCACCTTCATGTAAAGCGAAGGCAGAGCTTCAAGGTAAATCCTAGACAGTTCTTTCTTTTTCTCTCTTGGCTCACGCCCTCCTAGGAAATTACCCACGCCCCCTGCAGGTTAAGAGCCGCTACTCTGCAATATCCTTAATTTGACGTTTCATACAATACTTCATCCATAAAACTCTCCCCTCCTCACCCCTTATGATTATGCAATCTGTGTCAATCATGACATGAAAAAAATAGCACACAAAGAAAAACTCAGTGGAAGAAACAAAGACGCGAAAGGGTCAACATTCTTCACAAAATCAGATAATGTAATAGGAAAGAAAAGAAAAAGATATAGATTTCACCATGGCAAGACGATTAATTAATATGCAAATGTTATTTATTCAATTCCATTGGTGCATTTTATTGCTTTTATTGCGTTCCTTTCTCAGATTTATATTTCACAAGTGTTTGTCGTGTGTGTGTGTGTGTGTGTGTGTATTCATTCATCTAGTTGTATTCATCTAGTTGTATTTTACAGGGCCAGAGCAACGCTCGTATGGCCCCGTCGCCATATCAACATTTTTATCATTCATCCTTAGTGGTTAGTGTTGGCCGAAGCCACCACCCCGGGTGGGTGGTTACAAACCCCTGGATGACACCCGGTACCCATTCACTGCTGGGTGGACAGGGGCTCGGGTTTTAAGGAAACAGCCCATATGTTTCCGCTCCGCCCGGGGATCGAACCCGGGACTTCTCGGTTGTGAACCGAGCGTGCTAACCACTACACTACGGAGTAACCTATATACCCTGTGTGTGTGTGTGTGTGTGTGTGTGTGTGTGTGTGTGTGTGTGTGTGTGTGTGTGTGTTGTGTGTGTGTGTGTGTGTGTGTGTGTGTGTGTGTGTGTGTGTGTGTGCGTGCGTGTGCGTGTGTGTGTGTGTGTGTGTGTGTGTGTGTGTGTGTGTGTAAAAATACGATAGTGAGCTACAGACTATATGTATTCCCATTGTGAATAATAAAACTACAATGTGATATAATAAATCAATCAATAAATAAGACTTTATGTTGTTATAATTTCGTGAATACCATACATGCAATATAATAAATAAGTTAATAAATAAATAAATAAAAGAATAAATATACAAGTGCACTTTCGTATACGCCCTTCTGAGCTGTATCTTTTTTCATTTCTTTCTTCCTTTGCCTTTTTTCTTCTTTTCTTGATTCATTCCTTATCATTCTTTAGTATTTTGTTCATTTAAGCCAGATTTCCAGGATTCTCTCTCTCTCTCTCCCCTCTCTCTCTCTCTCTCCTCTCTTCTCTCTTCTCTCTCTCTCTCTCTCTCTCTCTCTCTCTCTCTCCCTCTCTCTCTTCTCTCTCTCTCTCTCTCTCTCTCTCTCTCTCTCTCTCTTCTCTCTCTCTCTCTCCTCTCTCTCTCTCTCTCTCTCTCTCTCTCTCTCTCTCTCTCTCTCTCTTCTCTTCTCTCTCTCTCTTCTCTTCTCTTCTCTTCTCTTCTCTTCTCTTCTCTTCTCTTTCTTCTTCTCTTCTCTCTCTTCTCTCTCTCTCTCTCTCTCTCTCCTCTCTCTCTCTCTCTCTCTCTTTTCCCCTCTCTCTCTCTCTCTCTCTCTCTCTCTCTACTCTCTCCCCTCTCTCTCTCTCTCTCTCTCTCTCTCTCTCTCTTTCTCTCTCTCTGTGTCAGCAAGAAAGTTAATCTAAGTTCGCCATGGGGCCAATTTTACAGGTCACCGATTTACTAAAGTTACAAATATAAAGAACACTTGCATAATAACGAAACCCAGAGTTACACAATTTCACTTAATTTAGACACTTACACCCAATATACATAAGTAATTACACCAGATGTACAGAATCACAACCTAATACACAATCACATCTAACTAACTATAACAATATAACTAACTTTAACATATTACTAACAATCACATCTATACTAAGTCAATTACGAGCACAAACAACCTACAGAATTACCACACCAAATTTGTTTCTTCTAATTTTCACTCATTATTCGCAACATTACACTTTTCACACCCTAAGAACTACACAGATAACTAACTACACAGCTAACTAAGACATTTTGATCAGCTCGCTAGAAAAATAAACACCATATCAAACATAAAAAAAGTGAAAATTAAAGTAATCGACTAACATATAGAAACGTGAAAGTGTTGATGAGTTACACGAATATAAACATAGGAAGGAAGAAAAAAGAGGACAAGGAGGGGAGGAGTGAGAGAGGAGGAGGAGGAGGAGGAGGGAGGAGAGGAGGAGGAGGAGGAGGAGGAAAGCACGGAGGATGAGGGAGAGGTAGTGAGGAGGAGGAGGAGGAGGAGAGGAGGAGGAGGAGGAGGAGGAGGAGGGAGGAGGAGGAGGAGGATTGGTGATAGTAGTTCGCTTGGATTGTAGTGTAAGTGAAGGGTGAGGAGGAGGAGGAAGGAGGAGAGAGGAGGAGGAGGCACGAGGAGAGGAGGAGGAGGAGGAGGAGAGGAGGAGGAGGGACGAGGAGCAGAGAGATACGGACAGGACGGAGGAGGAGAGGAGAGAATATCAAGCATCGCCCTTGCATGAGTGCCCTATTAGGCACTCACACACACCACACACACACACACACAACACACACAACACACACACACACACACAAAGACACAGACACAGACACACGCACACGCACACACACACACGCACACACACACACACACACACACACACGAGGAAGAACAGGAATGAAAAGAAAGGAAAATGATAATAAGGAAGAACAGGAGAAGACGAGAGGAGGAGGAGGAGGAGGAGGAGGAGGAGGAGGAGGAGGAGGAGGAAAAAAATCAATGGGAGACGCCAACAACAGACAGACACACAAACAAACAGACATGTCAGGCCTCCACCTCGCCTGTGAATGAGACATGAATGTAACACGAATGTCACATGAACACGAGAACATTGGTAACGTTAATGAGATGAGTGTGGAACATGAAATACTGACGGCCAAAACATTTATAACAACAACAAACTAGAGGAAAAATGAATACTTGAAAGATAGACACATAGATAAAGAAAGATTATTACTATTAACGAATATTAATACAAAGATCTACGCACCATGAAGTACCCAAAAAAAGCAATAGCATATAATAACAATGATGATAGTGATAATAGTGCTTTAAAATGAATGGAAAACAGGTGAAACAGAGACGAAAACAACAGAATAGAAATAAAACAGGGTAGGGATACATAGAAAAACATAAGTACAAAAGGTTACGCAAGATAGAGAACTAAAAAAAAAAAAATAGCATACTAATAACAATGCTGATAGTGATAATAGAAATACAAGCCTTGAACATTTATGGAAAACAGGTGAAATGAAGAAACTAAATCAAAAGAGATGCTAGAATTAATATATAAGTTAATAATACATAAGTTGACGGTTAATTATGAATAACGCATTTGTTAGAAGGCAGACAAGGATAAACGAAGATGAAGTACATGAAGAAGATTAGAAGATGAAAAAGATGAAGAAGATAAGAACATGAGAAGATGAAGAAGATGAAGAACACGAAGAAGATGAAGAACACGAAGAAGATAAGAACATGAAGAAGATTAGAAAATGAAGAACACGAAGAAGATTAGGAGATGAAGAACAGAAGAAGATGAAGAAGATGAAGAACAAGAGAAGATGAAGAATATGAAGAACATGAAGAAGATGAAGCAGACCGTAGAGCAAACACACCGAATGACGTGCAGGGAAGAAATGATGGAAAAGAAAGAAAAGAAGAAAGGAATGAAAGGGACGGAAAGAAGAACGAAAGCAATAACAAGTAATTATGAAAGACAGAAACTGGATTACGAAGCAGCATAATGAGGGAGATGTCATTAGCTAAATATACTGAAGAACGTGAAGAAGACGAGGAATAAGAGGAAGAGGAAGAGGAAGAGGAAGAGGAGGAGGAGGAGGAGGAGGAGGAGAAGGAGGAGGAAGAAGACAAACTAACCAACAGCAAAGATACAAAAACAACAGAATAAGCATAAAAAAGAAGAAAAGAAGATTGTTAACATTATTCCAAGACAGACACCAGCAAAATAACAAGGTCTCTCACACACACACACACACACACACACACACACACACACACACACACACACACACACACACACACACAACACACACACACACACACACACACACACACACACACACACACACACACACACACACACACACACACACACACACACACACACACACACACACACACACACACACACACACACACACACACACACACACACACACACACACACACACACACACACACACACACACACACACACACACACACACACACACACACACAACACACACACACACAACACACACACACACACACACACACACACACACACACACAACACACACACACACACACACACACACACACACACACACACACACACACACACACACACACAGAGGACAGGTTAGATTTTTTTTTCTCTTTCTTCTCTCTTATTCATATTTCTAAGACATAAGTAATTCCATATCGTTCTCGTATCATACATGTACAGGAAAATATATTTATAGTTATTCTTATGTTCATAGAAATGCAAAAGGTTTACAATGCTGCTCTTATTTATAGTCTGAAAGCCCGATTGAAGAGCTATGTGTGTGTGTGTGCGTAGTCTGTCCGGTTGAACTCCTCCGAGATGGCTGAACACACAGACTTCATATATGCATCAATATACTGTCTATGCCTCTGTGATGGCCGAGAAGTGTGCGAAAAAAAAGAAAAAAAAACCGCCCACCAAGGGAGGAAGGGGCATTCTTCGTGTCCAAGGTGGCAAGCATCTCCTTCGAGCGACGCAAGAGTGCAGCACGGAAAGTGTGGACGCCATTCGCTGCCTCATGGGTGCCATTAAGGTGGCCAAGCTCGACTTCTAGGACAGCGTGAACACCGTCCTTGTGGGTGCCATCAGGGTGGCTACCATGGTCGACTCCATCTACAGCTTGAAGCTCAA
>JACEEZ010017113.1:80000-85000 GCA_016584305.1 Chionoecetes opilio
TTCACACAAACCAAACACAAAAATTGGCAAAAAAAGACTGAGTGACTAATGGGCTGGAATGTTGGCTCTCTCTCTCTCTCTCTCTCTCTCTCTCTCTCTCTCTCTCTCTCTCTCTCTCTCTCTCTCTCTCTCTCTCTCTCTCTCTCTCTCTCTCTCTCTCTCTCTAGGTCAGCTCCCTTTGACATTTCTTTCCATTTTGGATTAACTCAGCTCGCTCACTCTATTTTTACTTCCTTTTCCCTACTTTTTCCTTCCCTCGGCCTTTCTCTTTCCATGTTTCTCTCTAACCCTCATACTCTCTCTCTCTCTCTCTCTCTCTCTCTCTCTCTCTCTTTTCTCTCTCTCTCCTCTCTCTCTCTCTCTCTCTCTCTCTCTCTTCTCTCTCTCTCTCTCCATAAAATTCATTGTATCAATCTCTACATAATATATAAGAAAAATAAATCGTTCTTTTTTCCTCCTCCATAAAGAGATATAAGAAAACTCAAGAAAAATACAAGCTAACCAAAACAACGAAAAACAACAGACAACAAACAAAACAAAAATGAAATAAAACAACACACGCGTTCATATCATCTTCACACAAACAATAATTTTACACCACCTCATTTTCTAATTTTCTTCTCATTTTTTAGTCACGAAAGAGAATCTAAAACTGTCTAAAAACACGGAAGAAAATGAGAAAAGGATTGTCGAAAGGATTGAAAAGTGTTATGATTTTACGTTGGGTCTGGCGCGCACTGCTTCCACCTGAAATAATGGGCCGAAATATTTTTGGCGGTGGATATTTTCTCCCTCCGAGTACGTGGTATGTAGCCTTGATATCATTTTGATGCTATTTTCAATGTATCTATTTTTAATGTATCTAGTTTTCATGTAGCTAGTTTTAATGTATCTAGTTTTAATGTAGCTAGTTTTAATGTATCTAGTTTTATTGTAGCTAGTTTTCATGTAGCTAGTTTTCATGTAGCTAGTTTTAATGTATCTAGTTTTCATGTATCTAGTTTTCATGTATCTAGTTTTAATGTATCTAGTTTTAATATATCTACTCTTAATGTATCTAGATTTAATGTATCTAGATTTAATGTATCTAGTTTTAATATATCTAGTTTTAATGTATCTAGTTTTAATGTATCTAATTTTAATGCATCTAATTTTAATGGATCTAGTTTTAACGCATCTAGTATTAATGTATCTAGTTTTAATGTATCTAATTTTAATGCATCTAGTTTTAATGGATCTAGTTTTAATGCATCTAGTTTTAATGTATCTAATTTTAATGCATCTAGTTTTAATGGATCTAGTTTTAATGCATCTAGTTTTAATGTAGCTAGTTTTAATGCATCTAGTTTTAATGTATCTAGTTTTAATGTATCTAGTTTTAATGCATCTAGTTTTAATGCATCTAGTTTTAATGTATCTAGTTTTCATGTATCTAGTTTTAATGGATCTAGTTTTAATATATCTACTCTTAATGTATCTAGATTGAATGTATCTAGATTTAATGTATCTAGTTTTCATGTTTCTAGTTTTAATATATCAAGTTTTAATGTATCTAGTTTTAATGTATCTAGTTTTAATGTATCTAGTTTTAATGTATCTAGTTTTAATGTATCTAGGTTTCATGTATCTAGTTTTCATGTATCTAGTTTTAATGTAGCCAGTTTTCATGTATCTAGTTTTCATGTATCTAGTTTTCATGTATCTAGTTTTCATGTATCTAGTTTTCATGTATCTAGTTTTCATGTATCTAGTTTTCATGTATCTAGTTTTAATGTAGCTAGTTTCTATGTAGCTAGTTTTAATGTATCTAGTTTTAATGCATCTAGTTTTAATGCATCTAGTTTTAATGTATCTAGTTTTAATGTATCTAGTTTTAATGTATCTAGTTTTAATGTATCTAGTTTAGTTTTAATGCCTCTAGTTTTAATGTATCTAGTTTTAATGCATCGTTTTAATGTAGCTAGTTTTAATGTATCTAGTTTTAATGTATGTAGTTTTAATGTATCTAGTTTTAATGTATCTAGTTTTAATGCATCTAGTTTTAATGTAGCTAGTTTTAATGTATCTAATTTTAATGCATCTAGTTTTAATGTATCTAATTTTAATGCATCTGTTTAAAGTACTGTTTTAATGCATCTAGTTTTAATGTATCTAGTTTTAATGCATCTAGTTTTAATGTATCTAGTTTTAATGCATCTAGTTTTAATGTATCTAGTTTTAATGTATCTAGTTTTAATGTATCTAGTTTTAATGCATCTAGTTTTAATGTATCTAGTTTTAATGCATCTATTTTAATGTATCTAGTTTTAATGTATCTAGTTTTAATGCATCTAGTTTTAATGCATCTAGTTTTAATGTATCTAGTTTTAATGTATCTAGTTTTAATGCATCTAGTTTTAATGTATCTAGTTTTAATGCATCTAGTTTTAATGCATCTAGTTTTAATGCATCTAGTTTTAATGTATCTAGTTTTAATGCATCTAGTTTTAATGCATCTAGTTTTAATGTATCTAGTTTTAATGTAGCTAGTTTTAATGTATCTAGTTTTAATGTATCTAGTTTTAATGCATCTAGTTTTAATGTATCTAGTTTTAATACATCTAGTTTTAATGCATCTAGTTTTAATGTAACTAGTTTTAATGCATCTAGTTTTAATGCATCTAGTTTTAATGTATCTAGTTTTAATGTATCTAGTTTTAATGTATCTAGTTTTAATGTATCTAGTTTTAATGCATCTAGTTTTAATGTATCTAGTTTTAATGCATCTAGTTTTAATGTATCTAGTTTTAATGTATCTAGTTTTAATGTAGCTAGTTTTAATGCATCTAGTTTTAATGCATCTAGTTTTAATGTATCTAGTTTTAATGCATCTAGTTTTAATGCATCTAGTTTTAATTTATCTAGTTTTAATGCATCTAGTTTTAATGTAGCTAGTTTTAATGCATCTAGTTTTTAATGTATCTAGTTTTAATGCATCTAGTTTTAATGTAGCTAGTTTTAATGTATCTAGTTTTAATGTATCTAGTCTTAATGCATCTAGTTTTAATGCATTTAGTTTTAATGTATCTAGTCTTAATTTATCTAGTTTTAATGTATCTAGTCTTAATTTATCTAGTTTTAATGTATCTAGTCTTAATTTATCTAGTTTTAATGTATCTAGTCTTAATTTATCTAGTTTTAATGTATCTAGTCTTAATTTATCTAGTTTTAATGTATCTAGTCTTAATTACCTCCGCCAACGAAGTTGGAGGGGTTATGTTTTCACCCCGATCTGTCTGTCTGTCTGTCTGTCTGTCTGTCTGTCTGTCTGTCTGTCTGTCTGTTAGTGTACAGGATTTCTCGAAAAGTTACCAATAGATTTGGGACAAACTTGGGTATACCAAGTCTATTTGGTATAAGGAAGAACTGATTTAATTTTGGATTAAATCTATTGACAACTGTTGCCATGGCAACCAATTGATGAAAAAATTCGGCCGGAGGTATGCGCTCATACTGAGTGCATATATATATAAAATATATATATATATATATATATATATATATATATATATATTTTAATAAATATATATACGTATATTTGATGAAATATTCGGCGGGGTTATGCGCTCTACTGAGTGCCCCCCCCCTATTTATTTCTAGCTTTAATGTATCTCATTCTTTATTTATTCATCTAATTATTTTCTTGGTAAAGGTGGTGGTGGTTTATTATTATCAATATCATTACTATTATTATTATTATTATTATTACCTCCGCCAACGAAGTTGGAGGGGTTATGTTTTCACCCCGATCTGTCTGTCTGTCTGTCTGTCTGTCTGTTAGTGTACAGGATTTCTCGAAAAGTTACCAATAGATTTGGACCAAACTCGGTATACCAAGTCTATTTGGTATAAGGAAGAACTGATTTAGTTTTGGATGAAATCTATTGACACCTGTTGCCATGGCAACCAATTGACGAAATTTTCGGGCGGAAGTATGCGCTCTACTGAGTGCCCCCCCCCCCCTAGTTATTATTGTTATCATCATTGTTATTACTATTATTTTTTTAGACATGATAAAACGTTTCTTTTTAGTCCTTGTGTATGTGTATTCATCTAGTTGTATTTTACAGGGCCTGAACAACGCTCGTATGGCCCCGTCTCCATATCAACATTTTTATCATTCATCCTTAGTCTTTTTAGTGTTGGCCGAAACCATCACCCCGGGAGGCGGGTCACAAACTCCCGGCTACCACCCGCTACCTATTCACTGGTGGGTGGACAGGGGCTCGGTTTTTAAAGGAAACAGCCCATCTGTCTCCTGCTCCGCCCGGGGATCGAACCCGGGACTTCTCGGTTGTGAGCGAGCGTGCTTCCCCTACACTACGGAGTACCGTAACTCCGTGTGTGTGTTGTGTGTGTGTGTGTGTTGTGGTGTGTGTGGTGTGTGTGTGTGTGTGTGTGTGTGTGTGTGTGTGTGTGTGTGTGTGTGTGTATTTGTGTGTGTGAAAGAGAGAGAGAGAGAGAGAGAGAGAGAGGAGAGAGAGAGGAGAGAGAGAGAGAGAGAGAGAGAGGAGAGAGAGAGAGAGAGAGGAAGCGGAGGAAGAGGAGAGAGGAGAGGAGAGAAGGAGAGAGAGAGAGAGAGAGAGAGGAGAAGGGGAGAGCGAGGGGAGCGGGGGATGAGGAGGGTGGCGAGAGATTGAGAGATGGAAAGACGGGGAGGCGAAGCAGAGATACAGAGAGACGAGTAGAGACCGAGCGTCGGAGCGAGGTAGAGGGACGGCGGAGGAGAGAGAACGAAAGGAAAAGGAAGATGGATGAAGGAAGAGAGAGGAGAAAAAGAGTGAGGATGAGAGAGGAGAGAGAGGAAGAAGGGGGGGTGAGGAGAAGAGGAGGAGGACCGTGAGAAGAGGGGGAGAAGGAGGAGAGGATTGGAATGAATAAAGAGGGAAAATTTTTGGTGGTGATTAGGAAAAGGAGATTCCCCCCAAACCCAACCCCGGGGGGGTTTTTTGGTTTTTTTT
>JACEEZ010017113.1:87500-90000 GCA_016584305.1 Chionoecetes opilio
ATTTTTTCCCCAATTTCCTATAAATAATAAAAATCTCCCTTTTAAAAAAAAAAAAAACTCTAAAAAATAAAAAAAAACCCCCCTTTCTAAAAATTAAAAAAAAACCCCCTTCAAAATTTTTAAAAAAACCCCCCTTTTCCCAAAAAAAAAAAACCCCCTTTTTAAAAAAAAAAAACCCCCCCAAAAAATTAAAAAAAAAAACCCCCTTTTTAAAAAAACCCCAAAAAATTAATAACACCCCCCAAAAAAAAAAAACCCCCTTTCCCCAAAAAAAAATGCCCTTTTAACTTAAAAAAAAAAATTAAAATCAAAATTTTTAAAAAAAAAAAACCCCCCTAAAAAAAAAATTTTTAAAAAAATTTTAAAAAAAAACCCCCCCCAAAAAAATTTTAAATTAAAAAAAAAAAAAAACCCTCCCCCCCCCCCCCCCCCCCCTTTTCGGGTTAAAAAAACAAGAACACTCGACAAATATCCTCCTCTCATCGCACATCAATACTAAACTTAACCAAAAAACCCCAAAACATTTAAAAAATAAACAAATGCGGCGGATATTTTTGCACATTCTGTGTTTTTAGTTCGTTTAAAAAATGAGGCAAGGTTTTTACCCCTTTGCCCCCCGTTCCTTAAATATTGCTCGCTTTTTTTTAGGTCAGAACGCACAAGGTGGAAAAAAAATCCGTAGTTTTTTTCTGGAAATATAAAAAAATCAATTCGAAAAACATCCACCTGATCTCGAAACAAAAGAACATTTTTTTCGCCCTTTTTTTTCATTCATTTCACGGATTTTTTTGGCTTTTTTTAAAATTTTGTTTGGGTTTTTTGGGGGGTTTTTTGGGGGTTTTTTGGGGGGATATTTTGGGTTTTTGGGGGTTTTCTTTGGGTTTTGGGTTTTTTATTTTTGGGTTTTTGGGGTGTTTTTTTTTTTGGGGGGTTTTGGGGGGTTTTTTTTAAGGGTTTGGGGGGGGTTTTTTTTTGGGGGTTTTTTTTTTTTTTGGGGGGGGTTTTGTTTTTTTTGGGGGGTTTTGGGGGGTTTTTTGGAGTTTTTGGGTTTTTTTTTTTTTTTTTGGTTTTTTTTTCCCGGGGGTTTTTGGAAATTTTTTGGGGGGGGTTTTGAGGTTTTTTGGGGTTTTTGGGGGTTTTTTTTGGGGGGTTTGGGCTGTTTTTTTTTTGGGTTTTTGGGTTTTTGGTTTTTGGGGTTTTTGGGGGGTTTTTTTTTGTGATTTTTTGTTGGGGGTTTTTTTCTTTTTTTTTTCTTGTGGTTTTTTCCCAAAATTAAAAAATTTTTCCCTTATAAATTTTAATACAGAGTTAATGCGTACTAATAATTTCTAAAGATGCCCATCCTTCCCCGTGCCTTTGGGGGTATTCCAAAAAATTCTAAAACAAAAAAAGAAGTTGGAAAATTAAAAAAAATGAAAACGAAAGAGGGAAAAATCCCGAAGTGGAAAAGGGGGGGGGGGTTTTTTCTGGGGCCCCCAAAAAAAATTTCCCCCTTTTTTCCCTTTTGAAATTTTCCCTTTTTAAACCTTTCCCCCACCCTTTTCTCTCCTTCTCTCTCTCTCTGCACGAAAATTGAGTTTAATACGGGCAAAAAAAAAAAACACTGCACATGTTAGGGGAAAAAGAAATATACAGTAGACTACTCCCTTTCTTCACAATGCAGCAATATCACCCCACACCCCAAACACACACAAACACACACACACACACAAAACAAAAACACAACACACACACACCCCACACCCC
This sequence comes from Chionoecetes opilio, assembly GCA_016584305.1. Classification (NCBI taxonomy): domain Eukaryota; kingdom Metazoa; phylum Arthropoda; class Malacostraca; order Decapoda; family Majidae; genus Chionoecetes; species Chionoecetes opilio. Next base: position 89,247 of record JACEEZ010017113.1, read on the forward strand.
ACACACAACACCCCACACAACACCCACAAACACACACCAAACCCCACACACAAAACAAAAAACACACCCACCAAAAACCCCCACACACACACAAAAAAAACACACACACCACACCGAAAAGACACACAACACCCCCTCATTGTCTGCGCTTTTTATTGGGAAGGAGTTAAAACCGAGAGGTGCGTGCGGGGTTTCGAGTCTTGAGGGGGGTGGGTTTTTTTTTTAATATTATTATTAGTAATATTATTTATTATTTATTATATTATTATCTAGGCGATCTCATACAAACAAAAGGAAAAACGAAAGCTTAATTATATCCCTTCCACAAAAAAGATTCTTTCCACAGAACACATCATTCAGAAAGAAATGATGTATATTTTCATTTATTTACTTTTTGACGTGTGAAGGTTTGGTGCTTGTAAAGTATTAATTATTATCATTCCTACTGCATCGATCACTCCATCAATAATAACACAATAAATAATAACACTCTACTCTAACAGTCTATAAATAATAACACTCTACTCTAACACTATAAATAATAACACTCTACTCTAACACTATAAATAATAACACTCTACTCTAACACTATAAATAATAACACGCTACTCTAACAGTCTATAAATAATAACACTCTACCCTAACACTATAAATAATAACACTCTACTCTAACACTATAAATAATGACACACTACTCTAACACTATAAATAATAACACTCTACTCTAACACTATAAATAATAACACTCTACTCT
>JACEEZ010017113.1:100000-122500 GCA_016584305.1 Chionoecetes opilio
GTCACCTCTTTTTTCTTCTCCTCCTTCACCTTCTGTCGCCTATTTTCTATATTTTTCTATTTATATATATATAATGCGCCTATTTTCAAGACAGTCCGTATCCAAAGAGCACAAGTCTACAAAGGGTGAGACTCTACACCTTTGCAGAGTAGAAACATGATTGGCGTAAAGACGAGTCAGAAACGGTGACGAGAAACACAGACACACATCCTCTCCCTTTGACGTCCGGAAAGCTACTAAAGGTTGGCTATGTTTCCTCTTGCATTTACGTTGTATATTCATGTCACTTTCAACGCCTTACTTCCACTGAGACTCAGAGAGGACTTATGCTCTGTTAGAAGATATAATATGCATCAAAAAAGGACATGAAAGGTATCTACAGCAAAGCAAAACAAGATAATGATTGTTTTTTTGTGTGGATAGTTATAAAATGTCCTACAATGCGTGGTCAAAAAAATGGTGTGTGTGGGGAGGTGGATAGAAAGAATAAAATAAGGTAAACATAAAGGAAAAGATAAGGAAAAGGATAAAGATAATTAATAAAGATAAGATAAAAATACAGACCAAGAAACGAAAAAGCTGACAATACTAAATATAATAAAAACAAGACTGAAGAGACAAATAGCTTAACAAAGGAATGATAAAAACTTAGGAAATCTCTGAGGAATGAAGTAAGAGGAGAGGAGGAGGAGGAGGGAGAGAAGAACGAGGAGGAGGAGGAGGAGGAGGAGGAGGAGGAGGAGGAGGAGGAGGAGGAGGAGGAGGAGGAGGAGGAGGCGGAGTAGGAGGAGGAGGAGGAAAGGAAATGAAGCTTTGGAAGATAATTTCGGGAGAATTATCAAGAGACACGTGAGAGAGAGAGAGAGAGAGAGAGAGAGAGAGAGAGAGAGAGAGAGAGAGAGAGAGAGAGAGAGAGAGAGAGAGAGAGAGAGAGAGAGAGAGAGAGAGAGAGAGAGAGAGAGAGAGAGAGAGAGAGAGAGAGAGAGAGAGAGAGAACTGACAGAGGCTTAAGTTGCAGATTAGAAAGAGGAAGGGAGGCGTTGATAGATGAAGGAGGAAGACAAGCCATAACAACGAGTAAATTGAGGGAGAAAATGCTAAAGGAGAGGGAAGGAAGGGAATAGAATGTGATAATAACCAAATTAAAGTGACGGGTAACTCAAAATGAACACGAGACAGATGTAGGAAGGCGAGTAACAAAATGAAAATAAATAGTGTAAAATGAATAAGAGGAGTGATACAGCAGGGAAATAAAAATGTTAATTAGAGAGAGAGAGAGAGAGAGAGAGAGAGGAGAGAGAGAGAGAGGAGCGGAGGAGAGGAGAGAGAGAGAGAGCGAGAGAGAGAGAGAGGAGAGAGAGAGAGAGAGAGAGAGAGAGAGAGAGAGAGAGAGAGAGAGAGAGACGAGAGAGAGGAGAGAGAGAGAGAGGAGGAGACGAGAGAGAGAGAGAGAGGAGAAGAGCGAGAGAGAGAGGAGAGGAGAGAGATGAGAGAGAGAGAGAAGAGAGAGAGAGAGAGAGAGAGAGAGAGAGAGAGAGACGAGAGGAGAGAGAGAGAGAGAGAGAGAGAGAGAGAGGAGAGAGAGAGAGAGAGAAGAGAAAGAGGAGAGAGAGAGAAAGAGAGAGAGAGAGAAGAGAGAGAGAGAGGAAGAGAGAGAGAGAGAGAGAAGAGAGAGAGAGAGAGAGAGAGAGAGAGAGAGAGGAGAGAGAGAGAGAGAGAGAGAGGAGAGAGAGAGAGAGACGAAGAGAGAGAGAGAGGAAGAGAGAGAGAGAGAGAAGAGAGAGAGAAGACGGAAGAGAGAGAGAGAGAGAAGACAGAAGAGAAGAGGAGAGAGAGAGAGAGAGAGAAGAGAGAGAGAGAGAAGAGAGAGGAGAGAGAGAGAGAGAGAGAGAGAGGAGAGAGAGAGAGAGAGAGAAAGAAAGTGAGAGAGACAGAATGATGAAAAGAGAAATGAGGATTATTTCAGAGCGTGCAGGAGAAAGATATACAAATAATTAGTAACAGACAACTCTATTAACAAAAAATAATCAACAACACGTAGAATAATAATGAAAAAATAGAATGGGATGAACTAAATACAAAGTGAGACGAAAATATAGTAGGCTCAGGCTGTACATGAGCCTAACAAAAAATACAAAAAAAAAAAAAAAAAAAAAAAAAAAAAAAAAAAAAAAAAAAAAAAAAAAAAAAAAAAGGTGTATTAACGAAAAATTTCCATCCACAACACACTACGAAATAATGAAAAAAAAAATGAAAAATGAGGTTGAAAGTGTATACAAATGAAGAGACAAAAATATAAGTAGGGTTAGTGCTACATATAAGGCATAGGAAAGGTCTACAAAATAATAATAATAATAATATAAAAAGGTGCGATAATATTAAGAAATGAAAAATGAAAAAATTGAAATAGTGAAGAGAAATGTAGAGACAAAAATATAAGTCTGCTCAGTACGGAGGCAGGTAGGAGGAGGAGGCAGGTAGGAGGCAGGTAGGAGGAGGAGGCAGGTAGGAGGCAGGTAGGAGGAGGAGGCAGGTAGGAGGAGGAGGCAGGTAGGAGGCAGGTAGGAGGCAGGTAGGAGGAGGAGGCAGGTAGGAGGCAGGTAGGAGGAGGAGGCAGGTAGGAGGCAGGTAGGAGGAGGAGGCAGGTAGGAGGCAGGTAGGAGGCAGGTAGGAGGCAGGTAGAAGACTGGTAGGAGATCGGTAGGAGGCAGGTAGGAGGCAGATAGGAGGCAGGTAGGAGGCAGGTAGAAGACTGGTAGGAGGCAGGTAGGAGGCAGGTAGAAGGCAGGTAGGAGGCAGATAGGAGGGAGGTAGGAGGCAGGTAGGAGGCAGGTAGCTACATTTAAGGCATAAAAAGAGTATACAACAAATTTACAATAGAAAAAGTGCGCAATTGCTAAAGAAAATTAAAGGAATGGTCAGTGCTGCATTTGAGGCATAAAAAGGTAAACAAACAAATAATTATATGAAAAGGTGCGAGGTTAGAGAGAGAGAGAGAGAGAGAGAGAGAGAGAGAGAGAGAGAGAGAGAGAGAGAGAGAGAGAGAGAGAGAGAGAGAGAGAGAGAGAGAGAGAGAGAGAGAGAGAGAGAGAGAGAGAGAGAGAGAGAGAGAGAGAGAGAGAGAGAGAGAGAGAGAGAGAGAGAGAGAGAGAGAGAGAGAGAGAGAAAGAATGAGAGAAACAATGAGAGAGAATAAGAGAGAGAATAATGAGTATATAAGTATAAAAGAAAGAAAAATGAAAGGTGAGAAACGCATTAAGTTACCTGTCATGTGAAAAGAACATAAAAAAAGTATACCAAAAAATAATGATATAAAAGTTGCGAGAATGCTAAGAAAATATAATGCGAGGAACGGAGTTAGTTACCTGTCAGACCTCGCAATCCAGGTCATTCAAGGTCATTCAAGGTCATTCCCTCTCAGGTGTTATGAGAGTCGTTCCCTCAGATGCAGTTAACGACCTTGCTCCGTTTACGTTAAATTTTGGACGAAACGAAAGAGCGTGAGTAGCTGTTAGGAGCAAATGACCTGTTCCTTCCATTACCCTTATCGTTAGTGTGACTGTTCCTAAATATTTGCTGTTTATATAATTTGAACTATCACAATCATTATCATCATCTGTTATCATTATCAACCTTATCTGACATCACCTGTTAGAAGCCAATGACCTGTGCCTTACATTAGCGTTACCGTTATTGTTACTGTTGTGACTTAAATGTTTGCTGTTATTATTATCATTTTAACTATTATTATTAGCATTATCATCATCATCATCATTAACAACAACAGCAGTAACGGTAGAGGCAGATCTAACAAAAGCAACACAAATAATAATAACAATAGTATGAATAGTTTACAATAATGAAAATGATGATTATACTATATTAACAACCACATCTTACTACACACACACACACACGCACACACACACACACACACACACACACACAGACACAGACACACAGACACAGACACAGACACAGACAGACACAGACACAGACACAGACACAGACACACACACACACACACACAGACACAGACACAGACACACATACACACACGCACATACACACACACACACACGCACGCACACACACAAGGGGGTTGTAACGAGCGTGCCAAGTGGTGACCTATTCCTATAATGTGCCCTTAACGAGGTAGTTTGCGGCGCGGGAGGGCTCAGGTGGTCGCTTCAGGGTAAAGGGAGAAGGGGGGGAATGGGGAGAGGGGAAAGGGGAGGGGGGAGAGGGGAGAGGAGGGGAGAGGGGAGAGGGGAGGGGGGGAAGAAGGGGCAAAGGACCTACCTAATGAGGCCTCCAGGTGAACCGTCAGCACCTTTAAAACCCCTGCTAACCCCCACCCCCCTCTTTACCTCGTCAGCAGTGGTTGTTTGCCTTTCTTAGTTCCCTACCCTACCACATGTCTTGCTTCGTCAGTAGTGGCACGCCCTTCCTCCCTCTATTTCAACCCACACGCCCCCTAAACCTAACCCCAATCCCTCTGCCCTTCCATCTCCATTCTATCATCCCTTCTCATCCATCTTCCTCCTTCTATTTCACCATCTACCACCACCACTAACCATCACTAACAATTACAATACTACTACTTCTACTACTACTACTACTACTATTACTACTACTACTTCTACTACTACTATTACTACTACTATTACTACTACTACTACTACCACTACTACTACTACTACTACTACTATTACTACTACTACTACTACTACTATTACTACTACTACTACTACTACTACTACTGCTACTTCTCCCCCCAAACTCCTCATTTTCTATCTCTTCATCCTCCTTCTCCCATATTACTTCTCTTCCTCATCCTACACTCTTCCTCCACCTCCTCCTCCTTCTTCTCTCCCTTACTCCCACCAAGTTCGTCCTGGCGTGGTGGCGCTTTGTATAGTCAATAACCTTGTAGTTGGTACTTGCAAAGTGTCTAGATAGGATCAAAGTATCTTATCTTCTCTCTCTCTCTCTCTCTCTCTCTCTCTCTCTCTCTCTCTCTCTCTCTCTCTCTCTCTCTCTCTCTCTCTCTCTCTCTCTCTCTCTCTCTCTCTCTCTCTCTCTCTCTCTCTCTCTCTCTCTCTCTCTCTCTATGACATTCAATTAGAAGAATAAGGGAAGAATAAAAAATAAATAAATAAATAAGAGAGATAGAGGGAAAAGTAATATAATGATGATATGATAATTAGAAGAGAAAGAGGAATAAGGGAAGGACTGGATAAATGATAATGATAATAATAATAATGTATGCGCCTCACCTAAACCTTTTTGCATCTTTTTCATTCTCTCTTCTCCATTTGTTTCTGCTGAAGTTGTTTTAGTGTAGTAGTATAGTTATGTAGTAGTGTCTGTCTAGTATTATTTATAGTATATGTGGGTAGTTGTGGTAGTAGTAGTAGGTAGTAGTAGTAGTAGTGTTATGTGGTAGTAGTGGTAGTTTGGTAGTAGTAGTAGTTGTAGGTAGTAGTAGTAGTGGTAGTGGAGTGGTAGTGTAGTGTAATAGTAGTAGTAGTAGTAGTAGTGTAGAAGTAGCGTGAGTAGTAGTAGTGGTAGTAGTGTAGTAAGTAGTTAGTTAGTGGTAGTAGTATGTAGTTGGTAGTAGTAGTAGTAGTAGTAGAGTAGTAGTAGTAGTGTAGTAGTAGTAGTATAGTAGTAGTAGTAGTATAGTAGTGGTTAGTAGTTGTAGTAGTAGTAGTAGTAGTAGTAGTAGTAGTAGTGGTGTAGTAGTGTAGTAGTAGTAGTAGTAGTAGTAGTAGTAGTAGTAGTAGTGGTGGTAGTTGTGGTAGTAGTGGTAGTTGTGGTAGTAGTGGTAGTTGTGGTAGTAGTAGTAGTGGTAGTGGTAGTGGTAGTGGTAGTAGTAATAGTAGTAGTAGTAGTAGTAGTAGTAGAAGTAGCAGTAGTAGTAGTAGTGGTAGTAGTAGTAGTAGCAGTAGTAGTAGTAGTAGTAGTAGTGGTAGTAGTAGTAGTAGTAGTAGTAGTAGTAGTAGTAGTAGTAGTAGTAGTAGTAGTAGTGTAGTAGTAGTAGTAGTAGTAGAAGAAGTAGTAGTAGTAGTAATAACAGTAGCAGTAACAACACCACATCTAACTAAAACAATCTTCAACAGTGACTAATACCATAATCCCCACAACAAGCCACACACACACACACACACACACACACACACACACACAACACACACACAACACCATAATCCCCTAAAGAGACAGTAGTAATCATAACACCAACACCACCAACACCTGTACCACCACGAAAATACAAGAGACGTACCAATTACAAGAACAAAAATTTCACATAACTAATAAAGACACACACACAAAATTCTACCAGCAACCACCTTCGTAAATCAAGACGCTCCGTAATTACCTCCTGTTTTTGTTGGCGACTTGTTTACTGCGAAGCCCGAATGAGGGAAGAAAAGTAATTATCTTTGTTATATTATTATGGTTGCACAGGAGAAGTCATCACCGTGATTTGCCTTATTAATATTACGCTAGGATGTTGTAGGATATTAAGGATATGAAGGACCGATACTGGACTAGGGAGAGAGGGAGAGTAGAAGTAGTAATTGGAGTAGAAAGAAGAGTAGGAGTATGAGCTGGTGGAATAGGAGGAGGAGGAGGAGGAGGAGGAGGAGGAGGAGGAGGAGGAGGAGAGGAGGAGGAGGAGGAGGAGGAGGAGGAGGAGGAGGAGGAGGAGGAGGAAGAGAAAGAGGTTGGTAGGTCCTGGCATATTACAAGAGGCAAATGAATAATCTTTGTATGACAGTAGTGGGTGTGGTTTTTAATTGCGTGTGTCTGTGTCTGTGTCTGTGTCTGTGTCTGTGTGTGTGTGTGTGTGTGTGTGTGTGTGTGTGTGTGGTGTGTGTGTGTGTGTGTGTGTGTGTGTGTGTGCAATCTTACCTTACTGTATATCTAAGAGGATTAAGTTAAGCCTATTGTACCCAGTCTAGTTTTTAGACTATTTTACCATATTTGTTTTCCAAGCTGCGTGTGTTTCTTTGAGGCTAAAACTCCCTCTGGTAACAAATTCCACTGATCTATTGCTCGGCCTGGAAAACTGAATAGCCTTACATCTTTCTGTATTCTTTTCTTATGTGTATTTGTGTATGTGTGTGTTTGTGTGTGTGTGTGTGTTTGTGTGTTTGTGAGTGTGGGTGTGTGTGTGTGTGTTTGTGTGTTTGTTGTGTGTGGGTGTGTTTGTTTGTGTGCGTGGGTGTGGGTGTGTGCGTGTGCGTGTGTGTGCGTGTGTGTGCGTGTGTGTGTCGTCCGCGATATACCCGCACACGATTCCTTTTCTAACTACTGACATTAGCAAAGATTAGTAGACACACACACACAAACAAACACATACACACATACACACACACACACACACACACACACACACACACATACACACACACATACATATACACAAAAACACTCACACACTTGCATCTCTGTCATTACGTGTTGTGCATATGACAAACACACGATGAAGAAAAATCTCAAAATGCTAGTGTTGTGTAGTATAATGTGGTGAAAATGTGGTATGCCATGACATAAGTAGTGGTGGTGGTTGATACAGGAGTGGTGTCATATTACAGTATGTTGGTTTGAGTGGTGTGGTGTGGTGTGGTGTGGTGTGGTGTGGTGTGGTGTGATGTGGTGTGGTGTGGTGTGGTGTAGTTGTTATTCAGTGTGACAAATCAGTGCGAGTTAAATTACAAAGCAAATCCGGAAGCAGCAGAAATCCAAGAAGCAGAAAAATACCTTTATCCATTCCTGCTTGCCGTAACCTCTCCTTCCTTCCCCCTCCTCCTCCTCCTGTCCTCACCACCACCACCACCACCACCACCACCACCACCTTCATCACTCCCACACGATACAAAACACGTTCCTCATGCCAGCCAGCCAAGCCTCCACACCAATACTTTGACAATCCACATCGATTTCTTAGGTGTTGTGAAGAAACTCCCACTCCACTACATTGATCCACAGAGAAGAGGTAAGGTGGAATGAGCACTGTACGTACCTCCACTATCTCACTTCCACTCTCTACCACTACCACCTTTCACTACTCACTCACTTCCACTATCTACCACTACCACCTTCCACTACCTCCACTATCATCACTTCCACTATTTACCACTACCACCTTCCACCTACCTCCACTGTATCACTATCTCACTTCCACTATTACATACCCCGCACTACCTCACTGTCATCCTATCTCTCACTATTTACCACTACCACCTTCCACTACCTCCACTGTCATCACTATCATCACTTCCACTTCTACCACTGCCACCGTCCACTACCTCTCACTGTCATCACTATCTCACTTCCACTATCTTACCACTACCACCTTCCACCTACCTCTACTGTCATCACTATCATCACTTCCACTTCTACCACTGCCACCGTCCACTACCTCCACTATCATCACTTCCACTTCTTCCACTTTCAGCATCACCATCACTATCATCCCTACAGTCACAGGTTATCGGTAATTCACTCTTGTTCTTTGCACTTTCATTCCTCTTTCCCTTGTTCCTCCTCCTCCTTTTAGCTCGGTACAATACCTCCTCCACTTCCTCCTCCACTTTCCTCCTTCCACTTCCTCCTCCACTTCCTCCTCTACTTCCATCACCATCAAATCTTCTCCAGAACCTCCTACGATTTCCACTGACGTGCCCATTATGATAAATTCCACTTTTCATTCCACTTTTTCTTCATCTTGTTCCACTTTCCACTCTCCACCATCGTCTTACACTGTGCACAACGAATCCACTTATATTTCCTACTTAGTACGTTTTTTTCGTCTTTTTCTACCTCCTCATCCTACTCAAAGGTTCGTAAGCCAACCATTTCCACTCATTAACAATCAGAAATCTGGTATATTATTTTTTGTCCTAATGTTTCTCTTATTACTCCTCCTCCTCCTCCTCCTCCTCTTCTGTCTCCACCTCCACCTCCTCCTCCTCCTCCTCCTCCTCCTCCTCCTCCTCCTCCTCCTCCTCCTCCTCTTCTATCTCCTCCTATTCTGTCTCCTCCTCTTCTGTCTCCTCCTCCTCTGTCTCCTCCTCTTCTGTCTCCTCCTCCTTATCTTCTGTCTCCTCCTCCTTATCTTCTGTCTCCTCCTCCTTATCTTCTGTCTCCTCCTCCTTATCTTCTGTCTCCTCCTCCTTATCTTCTGTCTCCTCCTCTTATCTTCTGTCTCCTCCTCCTTCTCCTCCTCCTCCTCCTCCTCCTCCTCCTCCACCTCCACCTCCCCCACCTCCCCCACCTCCTCCTCCTCCTCCTCCTCCGAAGTCATCAGGTTATTCTTTCTCCGCCTTCAGAAATATTATGGTCCAAGCCTTTCATCTTATCGCAGGACGCACGCTTTATAATGTATGCGTTATTCTCCTTCAACACGACTTCACAAGCCTGGCAAAGCTCTAGCGGGTCAGAGTGGGCAAAGTTCAGGGCCGATTTGTATAAAGCTTTCGAAGGCTAAGGAGAGATTTACGAAGGATGAGATGAAGCTTAAGGTGAAATTTAAAGAGTCTGGAGTCTATGGTTACTTAAAATTTGTTTCAAGAATCAAAAGAGAGAGAGAGAGAGAGAGAGAGAGAGAGAGAGAGAGAGAGAGAGAGAGAGAGAGAGAGAAGAGGAGAGAGAGAGAGAGAGAGAGAGAGAGAGAGAGAGAGAGAGAGAGAGAGAGAGAGAGAGAGAGAGAGAAGAGAGACAGAGACAAGAGAAGACAAGACAGGAGCAGACAAGAGCAGACAGAGCAAGAGCAAGAGACAGACAGAAGACAAGAGCAAGAGCAAGAGCACAGAAGAGCAAGAGAAGAAAGAGAAAGACAAGAGCAAGAGCAAGAGAAGAGACAGAGAAAGAGAGACAGAAGACAGACAGACAGACAGACAGAGACACAGACAGAAGACAGACAGACAGACAGACACACACACACACACACACACAGAGACATCAAACGTAGACAAAAAAAAATCACACACAAATTGACACAGACAGAAAAATCACAATCGGACGGACAAACAGAGACGTCACACAAGAGACACACACCATCACACCATCAAAGAAACACAGAGACAGGAAAGGACAGATAGAGACAGAGATAGAGACAGGGAGGTAGTGGGAGGGTGGGAGGGCAAGTATAATAACAGAGGGAGTAATAGATGGGGCTTTTACTGAAATAACCAGAAGGTAAAAACGTCAAAGGGCGAACCTGTATTTTCAGGCGACGCAGCTGCCCGATCGTTAAGGCAGTGGTGGTGATGGTGATTATGGTGAATGTGGTAAAGTTATGGGTGAAGGCTAGAGTAAAGTTGTGGTGATGAGATGGTGGTGGTGATGGTGATGAGGTGGTGTATGTGTGGTGGTGAAAAGTTATAGTGGTATAGCGGTGGTGAGGTGGTGAAATGGTGATGATTATGATGAATGTGGTAAGGTTATGGGTGAAGGCTAGAGTAAATTGTAGTGGTGATTCGTAGTTGTGAAGTGGTATTTGTGTGGTGGTGAAAAGTTAGTGGTTGTGTTGGTTGTGATGAGGTGAGGAAATGGTGATGAGGAATGTGAGTGATGGTGATGGTAGTGTAGAGTTGGTGGTGGTGAAGTTGGTGGTAATGGTGGTAGAAGGGTGGTGGTGGTGGTGTTGCATTACATTTAATAAACTTTATTTCTAGATATACTGGGGTTTTTTTTTCAGTGTATTTCAAAGGTCACGCTACAACGCACAATAAAGTCGGTTACATAAACAAACTGTGGCAGAACAAAATATTATTATTATTTTTATTATTATTACTACAATTGTTTATCATTATTATTATTATCATTATTATTATTAGTTGTAGTAGTATTTATATTATCATTATCGCTACTATTATTATCATCATTGTTATTACTATCATCATTAGGGGTAGAAATAGTAGTAATGGTAGTAGAAGTAACAGTAGTAGTAGTAGTATAGTAGTAGTAGTAGTAGTGGTAGTGGTAGTGGTAGTGGTAGTGGTAGTGGTGGTGGTGGTGGTGGTGGTGGTGGTGGTGGTGGTGGTGGTAGTGGTGGTAGTGGTGGTAGTGGTGGTGGTAGTAGTAGTAGTAGTAGTAGTAGTAGTAGTAGTAGTAGTTGTAGAAGTGGTAATAGTAGTAGTAGAAGTGGTAATAGTAGTAATAGTAGTAGTAGTGGTGGTGGTAGTAGTAGTAGTAGTAGTGTATAGTAGTAGTAGTAGTAGTGTAGTGGTGGTAGTAGTAGTAGTAGTAGTAGAAGTAATATTGTTGTCAGGAACCAGGTTATGTATCAATTATCGTTATTATTATGACTATATGTGATGTTTGTTGTTGTTATCAATACCATTACTGTTGTTGTTGTTGTTATAGTTGTTTGTAGCGAGGCCACGGATAAGTTATCACTGTTTCAATACTACTGATGTTGATTTTCTTTGTTGTTGTTGTTGTTGTTGCCGTTGTTGTTGTTGTTGTTGTTGCCGTTGTTGTTGTTGTTGCTGGCAGAGGCAGAGAGTACATAGCACTTATTACTTTTTTCCATCAAAGGCCACGAGCGTCGCTGTTTGAATAATGTTTAGTAATGAATATTTAAAAGGAATTTTTCATGTTTACTTTGCATTTTTTTTGCGTTGGTGAGGATATTGCCTTGAATACATAAAAAAAAGTTTGGCTATTCGTATTTACGTAGTTTTTTCTGTGTTGCTGTGGACGTTGCCTGATAGCGAGGGGGGGGAGTATGTTCGTTGACGGTAACAACAACAACTACAACAACTACAACAACTACAACTGCAACCACAACAACTACTACCAAAGGGGTTGGAATTTCGGAAAGGTAATGATTTTGATTATCGAGATGGTGAATTGTGTCTTTTTTCCCGATGGACTCAATCATAATCACATACACACCACCACCACAACACAACACCATCCCTACCACTGCACCACACCTGCCACCACTACCACCACCACCACCACACAACATCACCACCACACTACACCACAACCACGACCATAACCACAAACAAAAGAATCTCAAGAGAGAAAAAAATAACTTCATTAGTCTTCCGTAAAATAAATGAAAACACGTATTTTTTCCTATTTTTCTGAGATCATAAAAACTCATAATCACCAAGAGAGTCTACATTTCCAGCTTGTGACCTTTCCATTGTCTTTATTGCTGGAACTGCGCGAGGAAACCCAAGGAATGATATAGTTGTGTGTGGAGGGAAGGCGGCGGAAACTACGAGAAAGCAGCTAGGAAAATAATAATAAGTATAATCTGTCGGAAGTAATAAAGGTCATGTGATGTTAGGTTACGCATCTCACCATCGTCTTGAGTTCTTTGTGTGTTCCAGTAACGTGTCAAGAGACTTAGTAGTATCGTAGAATAAAAACAGTGTTCCAGTAACGTGTCAAGAGACTTAGTAGTATCGTAGAATAAAAACAGTGTTCCAGTAACGTGTCAAGAGACTTAGTAGTATCGTAGAATAAAAACAGTGTTCCAGTAACGTGTCAAGAGACTTAGTTATATCGTAGAATAAAAACAGTGTTCCAGTAACGTGTCAAGAGACTTAGTAGTATCGTAGAATAAAAACAGTGTTCCAGTAACGTGTCAAGAGACTTAGTTATATCGTAGAATAAAAACAGTGTTCCAGTAACGTGTCAAGAGACTTAGTAGTATCGTAGAATAAAAACAGTGTTCCAGTAACGTGTCAAGAGACTTAGTTATATCGTAGAATAAAAACGTGTTCCAGTAACGTGTCAAGAGACTTAGTAGTATCGTAGAATAAAAACAGTGTTCCAGTAACGTGTCAAGAGACTTAGTTATATCGTAGAATAAAAACAGTGTTCCAGTAACGTGTCAAGAGACTTAGTTATATCGTAGAATAAAAACAGTGTTCCAGTAACGTGTCAAGAGACTTAGTAGTATCGTAGAATAAAAACAGTGTTCCAGTAACGTGTCAAGAGACTTAGTAGTATCGTAGAATAAAAACAGTGTTCCAGTAACGTGTCAAGAGACTTAGTAGTATCGTAGAATAAAAACAGTGTTCCAGTAACGTGTCAAGAGACTTAGTAGTATCGTAGAATAAAAACAGTGTTCCAGTAACGTGTAAAGAGACTTAGTAGTATCGTAGAATAAAAACAGTGTTCCAGTAACGTGTAAAGAGACTTAAGTTATATCGTAGAATTAAAAAACACACAAAAAAGTACTCTAATAGTGACGTAATTAATTCTTTCTTCTTTTTCGATATGAATTATGTCGAACAAACACGCAAAATACATCCTGACACAGCTATTTCTAAGTGCTGTGATCATTACGCGAACCATTGAATCTGTTTTGCATGTCTGTAGTGTCTGTTCTCCTTTGCTATAGACATAACTCAGAAACAAAGGCGTAAAGTGCAACAACGATTCCCTTTCTTCCCGTTCCTGTACAAACAACATCCGGCACCAACAACCCTGTAGCACACACACAAACGTCCTCTTTTCCTAACGGTACACAGGCTCACGAGGACGCAAGGGGAGGTGTTATAATCATGATAGTGAGAATACACACGCGATGGTCGGCTCTCTATCACCAGACCTTCCCTCACACAAGCTCTTCCCTTCCAGCTACTATTACCTTTTATTACCCTGACAATACTGACGTCTGGAAAGCTATGGTGTTGTATTTCTAGCAGTGATCTTAGCGACTGTTACCTTCCCTTACGCTGACAATACAAGGTCTGGATAGCTACTGTGTTGTATTTCCAGCAGTGATCTTAGCGACTGTTACCTTCCCTTACGTTGACAATACAAGGTCTGGATAGCTACTGTGTTGTATTTCCAGCAGTGATCTTAGCGACTGTTACCTTCCCTTACGCTGACAATACAAGGTCTGGATAGCTACTGTGTTGTATTTCCAGCAGTGATCTTAGCGACTGTTACCTTCCCTTACGTTGACAATACAAGGTCTGGATAGCTACTGTGTTGTATTTCCAGAAGTGATCTTAGCGAGTGAGGGAGTGGAGCAAAGACCTTACACGTGTTGGGTCTTTGGACTGAAGGCTCTTCAAAACAGGATCAATGTAAGGACTTGTAGCCAAAGTTTTGTAACCCCCTCCAAAAACAGAAGACCACAACCTCCCATGGGAGTTCCTGATTACCACGCCTGCTGACCGTTTTCTGCCGCTCCTGGACGACTGAAGGGGCTGTTCCGGCTTCCATTATCATAAATAGGAACGGGAGAGAAAAATATTCAATAACAATAACTCTACAGCGAAGCAAAAGTTCTTGTCATGCTACAGAGCGTTGGTTCCTCTGGCTTTCTGGGCCACGACCTGATTATTGCAATTTTTGGTTGGGTGGGTGGATGGTTGGTAAGTTAGATGGTCGGTTGGATGGTGGGTTGGTTAGTTGGTAGAATGATTGGATGGTTGGTTGGTTGCTTGGTTGGATGGTTGGTAGAATGGTTGCTCGGTTGGATGGTTGGTAGAATGGTTGCTGGGTTGGATGGTTGATTGGTTAGTTAAATGGTTCATAGGTTGGTTGGTTGGTTGGTTGGTTGGAAGGTAAGTCGGTTGAATGGTTAGTAAGTTGGATGAGTCTTCTTCCTCCCCCTCCTCCTCCTCCTCCTCCTCCCTTCCTCCTCCTCCCCCTCCTCCTCCTCCTCCTTCTCCTCCTCCTCCTCCTGCTGCAGCAGTTACAATGGACCATCGGGGTGGCGTGTAAGTCATCCCTGAAATACTGCAAGTGAGTGTTCTCCCTGAAATAATGTCCCGTAAAGCAGTCTCATGAACATAATATTTCCTCTGAATGTCTGGACAAGCACCTACTTTCTTTCTCTTTCTCTCACTTTCTCTCTCCCCCGAGCCCAAGCAATGGCTGCTTCTCGGATTGAGTTCACGAAAAATCCTGACCTTGCCTCTTCTTGCTGGACACAAATCTTACTGGCACATGAAAACCACCCAATACTAGGATAACGTATTTGTAGCAGCGTTAATACAAGTCCTAAGGCAATACGAGTCCCGTGGAATAATACGTATTGTAGTCATGTATTCATCGCAAGCACTTACCATCACCTTCAATAATTACAAACATACATTATGGAATAGAGTCCTGCATTAAATTTTATCCTAACGTTCATCACATTCTTCACGGGTTCGAAAAATCGCCCTAAGGTCCAGTCAGATATCAAAACCAGTCATCAGTCATCTCTCTCAGGAACACAGGTAACCAGCACGAAGTAGAGGCATGCATACAAGATGACGCTCGACTCGGTATTTGAGAGGCAGGTAACATCCCTCAACAGACTCAGCACAGTCTAAACACACCTGTCTACACCTTGATGCCTAAGTCAACTCATCACTAGTCAGCGCCAGCCATCAACATAAAAGCAGGCATATAATAGGACTATGTTTGCCTGGAGTCATAAGAGCATAAGAACATAAGAAAATAAGGTCGCTGCATGGAGAGAAAAGATTATGTGGAAGCCTGCATGTGGTGGCCTCGCTAGCTGGACTTTAAAGCCGAGACTGACGAGATCAATATGTCTATTAGCAGTGGGAGAAGAACATGTCTCGCGGCAGTATTCATCACCCGTCGTCGGAATGTAATGATAACCTTTCAATTTCCCCAAACTTTGATTACAAGTCTAGGCACAACGTATATCTTCGTTCCACTCGAACACCCAGTCCTAGGAAAGATACCGATCGTCTTTGCATTTTTCTTCGTCCTCCTCAAGTCCAGAACCCTTCCAGCACCCTTTCCTCCCTCGTCCAGCACCCTTTCCTACCCCTTCTAGCACCCTTTCTTCCCTCGTCCAGCACGCTTTCCTCCCACTTCCAACACCCTTTCCTCCTTCCAGCACCCTCTCCTCCCACTTCCAGCACCCTTTCCTCCCACTTCCAACACCCTTTCCTCCCACTTCCAGCACCCTTTCCTCCTTCCAGCACCCTTTCCTCCCACTTCCAGCACCCTTTCCTCCCACTTCCAACACCCTTTCCTCCCACTTCCAGCACCCTTTCCTCCCACTTCCAGCACCCTTTCCTCCCTCTTCCAGCACCCTTTCCTCCCACTTCCAGCACCCTTTCCTCCCACTTCCAACACCCTTTCTTCCCTCTTCCAGCACGCTATCTTCCCTCCTTCCATCCCTATCCAAAGTTTCTTGAAGTCATGACCCTCATCAGCAGTTCCCTACAACTTTGACAAAACTCATGGAAACAAGTTACAAGATGGAAGGAGAGAGCGGATCAGTGAAGGGCGCGGCTCCTCCTCTTTGACCTCCCCCGGCAGGAGGTCACACCGGCTCCCGATGACGACGATGGATTTCCGAAGTTCGATTCTGCGGCAGCTGCTGGAAGGCGCGCGAGGTGACCCACATCTTGCGTGACTCCTCAAGTTTACGCCCAAGAATCACGAAAGTTCAAGACATACACACACACACACACACAAAGACGCTGAACGGGCACGAACACTTAAGCAAACACATTTACAACACAGTTCAAGGATAGACACTCTGCCAAATAATGAATACCAGGCAGTGACAGTCAAACCCATAAAGAATTCGCTTAAAAGGACTGATTTATTGACATACCTGCGTGGTCTCTCATTAGGCAAGGAGGGAAGGGCGGTAGGAGTGTGGCCAGGCGTGGGCTATTACACACCTGCGAGCTATTACAAGTCTACTGAAGGTGCGCTGGCTGCTGTACACTCGCGGGGGTGATTTGATTGATCATTTGCATCCCTCCCAGCACATCACACGGGCACAACCACACCAGGGAATGTCATCAACACCCACGTGGGCCCAGGAACACACACCACCACTGTCACGACAACCGCGTGGGTAGGGAGGACCTCACGCCACGCCTCGCCCCGCGGAGGAGTGCCACGCAACGAAGGGACGAAGCAACCTGGATAGCGCACGACACACGCCCGCTCGCTACTCGCTTCGGGCGGCAACTGAAGCCAACACCGGTGGCAGTCGACCTCCACTCAGGCACCGCTCGCCTCCACCCAGTTCCATACCTCCCTCTTCTCTTCTTCCATCTCTCCCTTCTACCTCCCATACATCCCTCCATCTCTCCCTCCTTGCTCGCATACATCCCTCCATCTCTCTCTCCTACCCCCCCCATACATCCCTCCATCTCCATCTTTCCCTCTATCTCTCTCTCCTACCTCGCATACATCCCTCCATCTCTCTCTCCTACTTCGCATACATCCCTCCATCTCTCTCTCTTACCCGCCATACATCCCTCCATCTCTCTCCTACCCCCCATACATCCCTCCATCTCCATCTCTCCCTCCATCTCTCTCTCTTACCCGCCATACATCCCTCCATCTCCATCTCTCCCTTCATCTCTCTCTCCTACCCGCCATACATCCCTCCATCTCCATCTATCCCTCCATCTCTCCCTCCTACCCGCCATACATCCCTCCATCTCCATCTATCCCTCCATCTCTCCCTCCTACCTCCCATTCATCCCTCCATTTCTCTCTCCTACCTCCCATTCATCCCTTCATCTCTCTCTCCTACCTCCCATACATCCCTCCATCTCCTCATCCTCCATCCCATACTGTTTCCATTACACCCTTATCTTCCAATGACCTCCAATCTACCTACGCCGACCCTTTATGTGCCCCCTATGCCCCTTAACTCCTTTCACTCACTCCTTTACCTACTCTCTCCACCTCCCTCTCACATCTATCCCTCTACTATTCATCCCTCTCTACTATCTATCCTTCTACCATCCATCTCTTTAACTCCTTTCACTCGTTCCTTTACCTGCCCTTCCACCTTCCTTTCCCAGCCATCCCTCTCCTTTCTTTCCTTCTATTCCCCAGTTTGTTTATTTTTCCCCTGGAGTGGCAGTCACCTGTTATCTACCTCGGTCGTCTACAAATTATTTTAGACATACTCACTTTCCCCTGCTAGTGTTTGTTATGAAAGCACCTCACAATTTATACCCCATGTAACCACTACCTCCTTTATTTTGCGTCCTTTCCCTGCCTGCTGCCTGCTACTCGACCCCTTTCCCCTTGCCTCCACTCGACCTCCTTCCCTCTGCCTCCACTCACCTCCCTACCCACTCGCTGCGTACTCGTTCTCGTTGTCTGTCTGATTCACCCTCTAATTGCTCTACCGTCGTTACTGCCACCTGTCTCCTTTCCTCCTCCTCCCCCCCCCCTTCTCTCTCTCTCTCTCTCTCTCTCTCTCTCTCTCTCTCTCTCTCTCTCTCTCTCTCTCTCTCTCTCTCTCTCTCTCTCTCTCTCTCTCTCTCTCTCTCTCTCTCTCTCTCTCTCTCTCTCTCTCTCTCTCTCTCTCTCTCTCTCTCTCTCTCTCTCTCACTCTGAAAAACCCAAGAAATATCAATCACATCACCACTACCACTTTAAACACCACAAAAACCCCCACCAAACAAACAGAAGCAAAGTCAACAACAAACCTACCACCAACCTCACTCTGAAGCAGCCTGGCCAACCTCCTCCCCCTAAAAATTCTGAGGGAAAACATGGTCCTAGGTCGGTACTCCCCCCCTTCCTCCTCCGCCCCCACCCCCTCCTTGGTTGGGTAATCGTTCTCCAAAACACGACCCTTTGAGATGCCGTTCAGCTTTTGGTGGTCCATGGCCTCATATTTACACGGTGGTGTCAATTTGTTTTATCATTTTTTCCTGTCTCAGTAAGGATTCGACATTTACGACGAGGGAGCATTCGGAAATCAGATCATTTGCAGGCTTATTTTCATGCTCACTTCCCCTTCCCGGATAAAAGCAAGGGATGGTGAAAGTGATAATGGTGAATTGTGTGTAGGAATATGAAGGTGAAAGATAGTGAAGGTGAGAAGAGTATAGAGGAAAGTCCATTTTCACTTTCGCTCTCCTGGTGTAGGCAAAGGATGGTGATGGTGATGATGAGGGTTATCACCCTCATCATCGCCGTGCAATGTAAAACTGAGTGGGAATATGAAGGTAAAAAGAGTGAATGTGAGAAGTACTGTGTCAGGGATGAGTATAAGAGGAAGTCGATTTTGAGTATCATCGTACGTTTTTTCCCCTCTATTTATCGAGTAAGTAAAAGTTGTGATATTGGAGTGGGATTAGCGTAGGAGGACCCATTACTGACTTACAGTGATCTCCTGAAAGTGGTGCTACGTGGTGATGCGTCTTCGTCTTGTTAACGTAAAAAGGTGGCGACTTATTGGATTTTTTTTATTTTTACGTTGAAACATATAGCCACTCGACGATGGAAAGAAACAGTTGCTCCTGGCGGGACTTGAACTCGGGACCTTGTGCTCTCAACTACCAGGCTCTCTTTTCCACCGCGTTAATTAATTAAAGATGGTCGAAAGAGTTATCCCCGGCAGGATTCCAACTCGGGACATCGGGCTAACCATTCCAAGACACTAACCACTCAGCCACCGCCTCCCTTAATACATCATATACCGTACACAAGAAACTTAAATATGTAAGTAGGTACTCGTGGTTGAGAGTTGTAAGTGTGAGCGAGTAAGTATGAGTTGCGAGTTTTTTATGTATTAAGTATAGCGTGCTTCGACGTCATGTGGGAAAAGTATAGGTGTGTGAAAATTGTGAAAAAAGTAAGAAAAAAGTGAGAAAAAAATGTGAAAAAAAGTTTAAAAAGTGAGAAAAAAAGTGCGAAACAAAGTGAGAGAAAAAGTGAGAAAAAAAAGTGAGAAAAAAAGTGAGAAAAAAAAAGTGAGAAAAAAAAGTGAGAAAAAAAGTGAGAAAAAAGAGAAAGAAAGTGGGAAAACAAGTGTGAAAGGTGTAAAAGTGGCTACTAAAGCATAACAGGTAACTTTCCAGGCGAGGATGTGGCGGTGGCAACGTTCGCACACACGCTGGTTATAAGTGGATCGATTTTGAGTAACCCTGACACGGTCTTGTATTGGCGGGAAGGGAGAGAGAGAGAGAGAGAGAGAAGGGAGAGGGAGAGAAGGGACGAGTATAGAAACATGCCTTTCAGATGGATGTCGCCGGTGAATCATTGGTCACTGAAGCGTTTATATTTGAAGTACTTAAGGTGATTCCATAAGGAGTATAGGCTACATGCTTGACATATTTTTTTGCAGTGTCCTATATTTTCACATCTCTGGTAGGGGAAGGCACCAATTCGTTTCCTAACTGTGTCCATCAAGGGTCAGTTACACACTCCTTAAATTAGCTACCAATTACCAGTTACCAATTACCATTACCAATTACCAGTTACCAATTACCAGTTACCAATTACCAGTTACCAATTACTAGTTACCAATTACCACTTATCAATTACCAGTTACCAATTACCAGTTACCAATTACCAGTTGCCAATTACCATTTACCAATTACCAGTTACCAATTACCAGTTACCAATTACCAGTTACCAATTACCAGTTGCCAATTACCAGTTGCCAATTACCAGTTACCAGTTATTAATTACCAGTTATTACAGTCCTTCACCGATATTGTATGAGTGAGTGAGTCCTTGACATCACACCTAACCTAAATATGTTTCCTCAAAGATCAACGTCCCAGAAACCAGACCTGAAAGATGTCACCCAGAAATGCTCCTCCAACGTCCCCTTTGCCCTCACGTAACCCAAAGGAGCCTTGTCGGTTTTCCATCCTAACGCTTCGGAGGACACAAGAACCCCAGGAATCTTCAGCAGGTCTTCATAGCTGGTCAGTCAGTGTCTAGATACCAACCAATCATCCGAGACTAGCTTCCTCTCGTCCTGTCAACGCTCTACACAGTTTTCTTCCCTGCTTTGTATTGCCACACCGCGTTGCCTCACTAACATGCTCCACTCCTACTGTTCCTCCAGCTTTACCTCCAATTTTCAACCCCCGTCTCAATCGTCCCTCTCCTTCCAGCTTCCCCTTTCATTGGCCCGTCCTCCACTACCCTCCTCCCAAATCTACCTTCCTTCTCTTCTTTCCTTCCTGCCTTCTCAATCTACCTTCATCCATAGTACCGTCCCACGCCATCTAAACTTCAATCTCATCCTTCTCTTCTTCCTTCCCGCCTCTCATTACTTCATCCATATACCGTCCACCTCTACTCAATCTCTCCTTCTGTTATTCCAGCTCCCGTACCGTTTCACCTCCGTCGTATCGTTCAAGTTTTTTTCCAGGCCCCTATACCTTCCAATCAACCTCCCACCTATTTTTTCTTCAACCTGTACTATCTTCAAACTCTAAGCCCTGAAAGTCTGACCTTCCCAACCTCCCCAATCTCAACCATTCTTCACCTCCACCACTTCGTCAACCCTCCACGCAGTTAGGCTACTCAGTCATTCACCTCAAGGCTGTCGTGATGCGAGTCTTCGAGATTAAAAAAAAGCTAACTCTTGACACACGAGACATATCACGCCACCTCCGCCCTGCACACAACAATGACGCACTTGTAACACGTCTTTAACACACTGGTAACACACTCTTGTAACACTTCTGACCACCTGTAACACAAAACATACTACCTTGACCTACCTACTACAATACTGATGGTGGTGGTAATGGTAGTGGAGTGGTGGTGGTGGTGGTGCCTTCCCTACTCTATCAATATTTATAAATCAATTTCGTTTTCTGGAATAAGATCGTCTCCCCTCCCCCCATAACTGTGCCACGGTCACTCTTATATACATAACCTAACCTAATGGGGCTTGAAGGTTGGGACTTATAAATAGTGTTAACTGATGACATGTATTCATAGAAGGAGGGAGAGAGGGAGGGAAGAAAGGGACTGTTTTATTGAGTTGAATTGACCGAGTTATCATAAATAGACCGAGTTATCATAAATAGACCGAGTTATCATAAATAGACCGAGTTATCATAAATAGACCGAGTTATCATAAATAGACCGAGTTATCATAAATAGACCGAGTTACCATAAATAGACCGAGTTATCATAAATAGACCGAGTTATCATAAATAGACCGAGTTATCATAAATAGACCACATTGCTCGTCCTGCTTATTTACTTTTGTCTTATAGCTACTTTGAGGCTGTGTCGACACTTGAGTAACGCTGTCATTGGCTGTCGCTGAGTGTTACATATACGAGCAGAAGTTACCCGTAATAATGCACTGAAAGGCAATGT
This sequence comes from Chionoecetes opilio, assembly GCA_016584305.1. Classification (NCBI taxonomy): domain Eukaryota; kingdom Metazoa; phylum Arthropoda; class Malacostraca; order Decapoda; family Majidae; genus Chionoecetes; species Chionoecetes opilio. The sequence continues at coordinate 122,087 of JACEEZ010017113.1, forward strand.
AATGATAAAAAGGATAAAATGATACAATAATGATGTACCGTAATGATGCCCTGAAAGATAATCTGAAGGGCTTTGTACACGTACCACCGTGTTTATGATCTCTCTCTCTCTCTCTCTCTCTCTCTCTCTCTCTCTCTCTCTCTCTCTCTCTCTCTCTCTCTCTCTCTCTCTCTCTCTCTCTCTCTCTCTCTCTCTCTCTCTCTCTCTCTCTCTCTCTCTCTCTCTCTCTCTCTCTCTCTCTCTCTCTCTCTCTATATATATATATATATATATATATATATATATATATATATATATATATATTCTTCCATCTCCCTGGAGAGAGATTGAAAATATATTGATTCCTGTGCCAGGTAAGTATGCCACAGGCTGCAAAAACAACAACTATTCTTTCAACTAATGAAGAAATGGAAT
>JACEEZ010017113.1:132500-134093 GCA_016584305.1 Chionoecetes opilio
CTCTCTCTCCCGCTCTTTTTTTTCTTTGCCCCCCCCCTTTTTTTACTTTTTAATTTTCCACTCCCAATAACCCCTTCCTCCTTCCTCTCCCCCTTTTCCTCCTCCCCCCCTCCTCCCCCTCTCCTCCTCTTTTTCCTTTCTTCCCCCTTTCTCCTCCTTTCCTTCTTTTCATTTTTACCCCCCTTTTCATTTTTCCCTCCCTTCTCTCTCCCCGTCTCTCTCCTCTCCTCCCCTTCCTCCCCTTCCCTTCCTTTCCCCCAAATTCCTCCCCTTCTCCCCTCCTTCCTTCACAAATCATTTTTCCCCCCTTACTTTTCTTCTCCCCTCCCTCCTCTTTCTTCTTCTCCTTTCCCCCCCCAAATTTCTCTCTCTCCCCTCTCCTCTCTCTCCTCTCTCTCTCTTCTCTCTCCCTCTCTCTCTCCCCTCTTCTCCTTTCTCTGATAAAACAAACCAACCAAAAAAAACAAATGGGCGTAGGTCTGTTTTCCGCCTCCTTCCGCCCGTTAGAAAAACCCGTTATCAAGATGTGATGATGATGATATGAGGGTGATGATGATTTAACCCTTTACCATTATCTTTTCATTTTTATTATTTTTATGTTTGTTATCATTTTATTATTGTTATTATTACGATGATGGGACATGATATGATGATTATGATCAATAATTGTGATGATAAATGATGAGGATAATGATGAATAGGGGTTGAGAATTTAAAAATGTTGAGGTTTTGGAAAATAAAAAGATAGATAATTTTTAATGAGGTGATGATGAAGTCTTACTCCTGTCATTATTGTCATTTTACCTCATTTATCATAATTATTATCGAGTGAGGGATGAATGAGATGAGTGAGAAATGATGGTGAGTGAGGGGGGTTTGGGGGTGAGGTGGAGTGAGTGAGTGAGTGAGGTGAAAGAAAGAACCGCCCTTTACTCATTTAGAAAGCCGCAAGCCCAATCCCCGACGGGAAAAAAGGGGAGAGAGAGAGAGAGAGAAGAGAGAGAGAGAGAGGGGAGAGAGAGAAGAGAGAGAGGAGAGGAGAAGGAGAGAGAGAGGGGAGGGGAGAGAGAGAGAGAGAGAGAGAGAGGGGGGAAGATTTTTAAAGCGAAAAATGAAAAAAAAAATAAGGGGAATAGAGTGCCCAAAAGAGGAAGGAAAAAACCCCCCTTTATGCTACCACACTTGGCAACCCAATAATATACCCCCTACTCAACTACTCTACATCAAAACACTACAACTATATCTATTGCTTCCCCAATCTATTCTAAAATATACACTTTAACCTACCACATTACAAATATAAATACTACAAGTTTAGCTGAAGTAATTTAATTGAGTACAACTAAAGGGGACTACTACTACTACTACTCTATACTATATACTACTACTATTACTACTACACTATACTATATAATACTACTATTTCTACTACACTACTACTACTTATACAACCCACTACTACTCTACTACACACTACACTAATACTACTTTCTAATTCAATTTAATATACTACACATTAAAACACAAAAATAAATACATCTCAACATCCTAACTAACCCAAATAACCCAACCCAATATAATTTTTTAAATTTT